>MU186584.1:114459-131155 GCA_016904865.1 Pissodes strobi | reverse complement strand
AGAAAGGCACCGTGTGCCGAAACACGTGTCACGGTTAATAAAAATAAGTTGTGGAAATTTTTAAAACTTCGTTGTTTTCCTTTCAAAAGTTTGAAATAGGAGATGTTGCCACCAGACCCCGTATTAATATTATTTCGATGCAGGTTCTCAAACCGGCAGATGTTAGATTTTTTCCAAAGGCAGTCCCCAGAAAAACTAATAGAAAATCTAGGCTAGGAAAGTCTGGAATATACACAAGCACTCCCGAAAAAAATCCGAATTGAGGAATTGGAACAAAACCCAACTAATCCAGGGCGAAAAAAGTGGAACTAATAGAAAATTAGAAAACGAAAAGAAAATAATACAAAAATCTAAATTAAAAAACGGTGCCAAAAAAAAGATATTTCGAAAACAAGAAAGCCTAAGTATGACGACACTTCTTTGTCTGAATAAATTTGAATCTTTCTCCTCCGATTCAGATGTTGATTTGGACTCTAATCATGATGAGTTAAACACACTCCTAAGTAAGGAATTCATTGTTGAAACGGTTGATGTAATTTATTTAACAAGCTCTTATTTTCAGGACACGAACTTATTGACTGCGTTTTAGTGAAATTTCCTACCAATAAAATATCTTTCATTATGTGGGCCAGGTATCAGATCTAGCAGAATATGGCGAATTCCATATTCTACGTCATTCCAAAAATTATTTTCAGTAGTTGAAGACGTGCCAATAGTTTCTAGAAGTGACATAGTGTCAAAGTTACGAATACCAACTTGCGTGAAGGGCACCCCGAGACTGGCAAGCTTTTTTTAAGTTTAACGTCAGTTTTGACTTGAATATTAAATAACATATTTTTGATACAAAATTGTTTTTCTTCAAACGTCAGTAAATCCGTCATTACTCGACTGTGTAGGCGGCAGTGAAGTTTCGTTTTTCCTCCGCCGGAGCTTTACTTTTCACTTTTCCGCCGGCGGAGGTAAAAGTGTTATCATAGCAACATAGATACAATACAAACAAACATCAAAATAAGCGTCAACAACTCAAGAGTTCTTAAACTAAAATTTGTATTTATCACTCAATGTGTGACTGCATTTCTAAAAATCACTAATTTAGGAACAAATTGGTTATTACTTAATCGAAGTTACTGCTTATCAATACGGAATTAAAACGCAATCGAAGATGCAATTTTAAAAATATAATTATTGTTGACAGTGTCCACTGACAGCTTTATGTTACATTACTATAGCAACAACCTGAGCCTATTCATCGACAACGCACCGGTCTAAGCCGCCTTGCGAACCCACTTATCTTTAATAATAATAATTATTACTATTAAAAAGAGACTTTTTGCATTAATTTGTCGACATTTGAAGAAAAAACAGCATATTTTATTTGGAGGAAAAGTTACTTTTCATGGCTTGCTCTCTATTACCAGCCTCACTCCGTTCGGCTGTTAAACACGAGCGCGCCATGAAAAGTATTACTTTTCCTCCATATAAAATAATATACTATTATTTAAATTATGTGCATGCATGTCCGAAAATGCCTCATTGCGTTTACGTATAACTGCCCCGCCATGGGGTACTTCCTGACAAATGTCGATTTCTACTTGTTACTTATTTTGGAAAATACTTTGCATATTTTCCTTTTCGTTATATTAAAAACAAAGATGTCTGACTATCTGCTAATAAATGAATAAACTGTCTCTTTGCAAAATTCTGGCCGTAATTTTGGATTGATCAAAACTGGCTTAAACTGCTCCACTCTACCCTATGCCAGTGGTAACTGCATCTCGATATCTCTTACCCTCTTACTTAACCTAAAATATAAGTAAAAGAAATCAAAGCTCGAAATAAAACAGGATTTTGGGATATTGTTCGAAAGACCCGTTGTTATTGAATCATAATTATCCTAATTTTACCACAGCAAATAATAATTTATTGCTAAAACACCAACATTACATTTAAAATCTCAATAATAATTAATATTCAGTCAATATGTAAAGTAAAGCCTCCTGTCCACACAAAATTCGAACTTTTTTAAAGAAACCAAATGGGCAAGCGGCAACAGTTACATTATCGTTGCATTGGAAATAAGCGAAACTTCTACTCGTGGAAAATTCATATATTTTTTACAAATAAGGCCACCAAATCATCTCATACCGGGTGGCCAACTAAGAATGGCCGATATCTCAAAAACTAGTTATCATAGAGCTTTGGGTAAAAAGCTGGAAATTATTTTTGTGTTTCCAAAATGCCCGCTAGAGGGTGTAACAGTCATAACCAACAGTAAAATTAAGATTTCTTCGTATTTTGACTGATTAACAGGTATCGAAAATATCTGCAATTTAATTCTTACACATAACATCCCCTGATACTTTTTGTTTGCAGAACGAAAAAAAAAATATTTGGTATTATTGATAATATTATTTTAGTGTTGCAAATTTGTTACTTTTTAATTGTTAAATAATAATATTTTTACCAATGGTCAAACCTACTTGGGTTGGTAAACGAATACCGTTGGCAGATCCATAAAGTCCGCGTGCATTCAATGATTAAAGTTCCAATTTCCTGAAGACCTGGCGGTTTATCGACATCAAACAAAGAATACCTTTTTTCCTTAAAAATAACCAGTTATACTTTTTATTCAAAATCGTGACAGATTTAGTGTGACAAATTTAGGTGCCCAATTTTCGCATACAAGCCTCGAATAGGGTTGAAACGTACATCGATGCGTTGTTGAGTAAAATGGAGGGAAATTTACGAGTGGCCCCTGGGGATAACATATGAAAAATTCGATTTTCCAGACCAGAAATAAAAGGGATGTGTTGCCCATATTTTCACGCAAGCCCTGTTCACTAAATTAATAACTAATAGAACCTGGCTTCGGAAAACCAAAGGCTTGAGTATTGCAGGTGGCCAAAGGATTGAAATAAGGGCGTAATTTTGTAAGGAAAAAATCCACATTTTGACAGATTTTTCCATACCAGCTCATCGACAATATGAAAACTTACATCGTCACTCGATCGAAAAACATATTGGCTTGAGTGGCGCAAATGGATCAGTATATTTTGGGGTCGGAAAATTTTACGGAAATTATTTTCGATTTTTCAGTTATTTTGTCATGCAAGCCTTTCAAAGTATGGAATGTTATTGATGTGTAAGACATTACAATAAAATTGGCATGACTATCGGATGTGACTGGAACGAAGGCTTGCCTTGGAAAGTTTTCTCCCGCAAGCTGTTTAGCAGATGCTTAGAAAAAGTGATTCTAAGACTAAATAGCAAAAGGCTTGAGTGTCGGATATGGTCATCACATTATTACACATAATTTATTTAACAAAGAGCTGACAAATAAATTCTAGAAATTTCCACCATTTTCCCACAGAAGCCTTTTGGCCTATGCTTAGAAAAGTGATTCTCAGAGTATATAACATAAGACTTGAGTGTTGGACATGGTCATCATATTAAATTATATATAATGTATTTGATCAAAGTATTCTCTTGATACACTTCTTCTTCTTAAAGCACCATGCAGATTCCTGCGTAGGCGTCCATCGCTTCTCTCATCATATGATTCTATTTATTGCAGCATGTTGCTGTGCCTGGAAGTCTCGTAGTCCTGTCCATTGTCGTATGTTTCGAAGCTATGATAATTTTCTTCTACCTATGCCTCTTTTTCCTCCTTCTATTTTACCCTGGAGAATAAAACATTGGAAATGATAACGTTTTCCACGTAGTATGTGTCCAAGGTAATCAGTTTTTCTTCTTTGATGTTTTCGAAAAGTTCACGGTCTACTAAACTAGCTCTTCTCAGTATGTCCTCGTTCGTCACATGATCAACGTCGCAGGGTCCTCATCTCGAAGGCCTCAAGTTGGTTGATAATTGCTGTTTTCAACGTCCATGCCTCGACTCCGTACAAGAGAACGGACCAGACGTGGCACTTTACCATCCTATATCTGAAACTGAGTTCGAGCTTGCTCGATTCTGCATGTTATTTCCTGATCTGGGTCCCATTTTTGATTGATCATGCATCCCAAGTATTTAAATTGAGTGACTTGTCCAATGCTCTCTCCATTTATTGATATTGTGGTATTTGGAGTATCGTTTCTACTAATGACCATACATTTGGTTTTACGGATGTTATTTTTCGGACCCAATCTTTGACTTTTCTCATTGACCTTATCTAGTGGAGTTTGTAGATCATTTGCACTATCCGCTAATATCACGGTATCATCCGCATATCGAATATTGTTAATGGGAATTTCGTATACTTTAATGCCTAACCTCTAGCTGTCGGAGATTGACTCGGTTAATGCTCTTTCCACATACAAGTTAAACAACATCGGAGACAAGATGCACCCTTGGCGGACGCCCTTTTTTATTTAAAAATCCTCAGTTGTTGCTGCATTTTGAATTCGGATTTTCGCTCTTTGGTTCCAGTATAAATTACCTATAAGTCTGATATCCTTTCCATCCAGTCCCAAGTCCCTAAGATATGATATGAGGAGATCGTGTTTTACATTGTCAAATGCTTTTTCGTAGTCGATAAAACACAAAAAGACGTCCTTTCTCTGATCCTGGCAATTCTGCACTAATGTTTGGAGACTGAATATGGTTTCTCTTGTTCCAAAACCGCTCTTAAATCCAAATTGACTAGCACCACTTACTTTCTCACACCTCCTATATAGTTTCGTGTGTAGAACTCGATAAAGAGTTTAAGGAAATGGCTCATTAGGCTAATGAAACGATAGTCTTTACATACGGTTGCGTTGTTTGATTTCGGAAGTGTGACAAATGTAGAACGGAGCCAGTCATGGGGAATATGTCCAGTGTCATAAATATTATTAAAGAGTCGGACAATGATATCAAGGTTTTGTTCGCTAACCAAATGAAACGTTTCTGAGTATCTATCATCAGGGCCTGAAGCTTTGTTACTTTTCATTAGAGTTATGGCATGTTTAACTTCACTCTTTAATATGCTTGGTCCTGATAGCGTTATAATTTCATTTTCGGGGTTCCCTTGTCTGTCATCTTAGTAGTAGTTTTCGGTGTCCAATATTATTGTATTGTTTTCATCCTTAATGAAACTTATATTTTTATTGTTATATTTTCCAGCGATTTCTTTGACTTTTTTATGGAGATGGAAACTGTCTCCTATTTTGCTTAGATTTTCTGCCTCCAAACATCTTTCAGTCAGCCAATTTTGATACACTAGGTATACCGAAAATTTGTTTTTAGTGCTTGAACTGACATCAACGAAACATAATCTTTTAGTAGGAAAATCCTGTCATTTTTATTAATTTTCTTCTTTATCATGGCAAAATCCCTGTCGCATGGCGTGTACGAATGTCCCCCAGGCCCGTTCCTGGCGGGTATGCAGCGAATGCACCGCACGCAGGCGGCACAAGTTAGGGGCGCCAATTCGATCTCGTGCCGACTTAAAACACAATCCATTTTTAATTTTGTATTATTGTTATTATTACTATTATCTTTATAATCGAACTCGAACCTCCCTATCAAAAGAAAAATAATTTTACATGAAACTCCCGATGCTAGCCATGTTGAGCAGCTTACTTTTATTGTACGATTTGTTCATTGTTCATCCCATGAAGTCGAAATTAGGGAACATTTTTTAGGATTTTTTCAAGTAACAAATACATCAGGCGCAGGACTTTTCAAATTTTTAACAGAACAAATATTTCCAAAATTTGATATAGATTTTCAGGATAACGGTGGCTACGATAACGGTGCCCTATATGTGGTAAACATATAGGGCTTCAAGCTCAAATTCAAAATGTTAATGCCAGAGCAATGTTTGTGCCTTGTTCAGCTCATACATTAAATTTAACTGTTAATGATGCCGCTAAAATTACACATGAAACTGTTGTTTTTTTTTCTATCATTTAAGAGTTGTTTAATTTTTTTTTCTGCTTCGCCTTACCGAGGGCATATTAAAAAAAAATGTATCAAATTTGACGTTAAAATCAGTAAGTCAAACAGGATGGAAAAGCAGAATTAAGTCTATTCGCCCTTTAAGATATCAATTATATGAAATTTGTTTAAGTTTACATGATTTAAAGGAGGATAATTCAAGAGATATGAATACTAAACACACGGCGCAGTCATTATTAGATAAAATCAAAACTTTTAAATTCATTTGTTCGATTGTAATTTGGTACGATTTCTTGTTAAAAATTAATATGATTAGCAAGATGCTCCAAAATTCAAATTTAACTTTAGATGAATGCTGTAAAGGAATAAAAAATGTTATTAGTTATTTTACTGAAAAACGGTCAGATAATGATTTCGATGTTTTTATTAGTGAAGCTGTAGCAAAAGCCCACAAGAATGAGGCAGTATTTCCCTTAGTGCGACAAAGAAAAACCAAGAATCAATTTTCATATGGAAGTACTGATGAAACTGTTTTCAATACCAACAACAATTTAAAATAAATTTTTATTTTCAAATTTTGGATACCACAATTCAATCGTTACAAAGAAGTTTTGAAGGGATTAGTAAATTTAATGATTTATTTGGCTTTTTATGCAATTTTCAAAAACGGTTCAGAAGTAATTAGACTATCATTTATGGATTTAGACATAGCTTTGCAAATTCAAATAGAAGATAATATATATAAAGATATTGATGGAGTCCTAAATTTGATGGAGCCCTAAATTTAAAACAGATGCAGACCCGCCTATAAATGTTTTAAATTATATTACCAAAAATAATCTAATATCTTTGTTTCCTCATTTATTTATAGCCCTTAGGATATTTTTGTGTTTCCCGTATCGGTGGCATCGGGAGAAAAAAGTTTCTCAAAATGAAAAATTATAAAAACTTATTTAAGAACTTCTATGTCCCAAGAACGATTATCCCATTTAGCAATTATTTCTATTGAAAATTAGATTTGTGAAGCGATTGATCACAATGAAATGATAAACGAGTTTTCTATGGAGTTTGCATCTTTAAGAGCCAGACGTATTTTATTATAATGTATTATGTGTATTTGTTTCTGTTATTCTTGTTTTATATATAAGTTAATTAATAGCTATGTATGTATATACATTTGCTTAGAATTTGAGTGTTTTTGTTTTTATTGTCTGATCACCTCCTGTTTAGTTTACTTCTTTCCTCATATTTAACCTCAATAAAAATACGTTCTTAAATACCTATATGCATACATACTACTTTTAATTAATATTTTAAAATTACATTGCCGCCCGGCAAAATACATCAGGCACGCAGGCGCCTGACACGACACCCCAGAAACGGGCCTGATGTCCCCTTAAGGGGAAATACTGGTTCATACTTTGAAATCGTCCGAGGTCTGCAAGGCCTAAGCAGATTCTGATAACTAAATGGTTCTTATTCCGATCACAGCACCCGTCAGACAAATGTGGAAATGTTCAATGTTTGGTGGAATGTCCCTGTTTATAAAATTCATAATAAAGGAACAAACCTCATTTGGTCCTTTTTTGCCCATACCTACGTGGTATACACAAGGCATGGTTTTTCCAGTTTTAAGGTTGTGGATACTAAAAACATTGATACTTAGTTGATGCAGGTTAAATGTGTCTTGAACCGGAATAACAGAGAGGGTAAGATTTGGCATGTAGTCAACACAAATTGTTCCTACCGTGGCATCAGTTTGGCATAACTCTTGAATCGACTTCATCTTGGTATAGAATATTTTGGCTTTTCTTTGGTGGACAATTTTTTACCACCACAGCTACGCGTTTAGCAACGTCGCGTCATTTAGGACCTTAAAATTAATTTTGTTTGAAAGTTCCTCACAGGTGCAGCAGGTATCAACCTGTGGTCTACCGAAAAACAAGCTAAAACGTTCCTTGAATATCTTGCGGCAAAAGCTGTACTTTATATATGATTCGAGATTTTTGTGAGAAATAATTCATGCATTTTCTTAATATCCAATTGTTCACTAAGGTAGTGATAGTCACGACTACCACAATATCTGTTTTTTACGGGAAATGAACTAATATGTTCCTCGACTTGCCTGACCTACCTTTTAGGTTTTGCATTCCCTGGAGCAGTCTACAGCAACCCCATGGATACTAGCAAAAGCCGTTTTACACACACTATACTTTCCGGAACTAGAGTACTGTGTAGTATTTATATGATTTGCTTTTGGGCTTTGCACTATTTTCATCTATTCTAGGTCGTTTACGTGAAATTTCCAAACACTCAATTAAAGTCTGCAAATATGCATCTTGTTCATTTTTGGTCTATAAAATAAAAAATTTATCAAACATCTCTTGCCGATCACAATCGGGATTTTTCAGAAAACAGCGTGCCCTACACCTAAAAGTGAAAAGTGAAAAACGTACTTAGGTGATATTTTGATTAACAAAAATGAAATAATTTATCTTACCGGCATGGTTCACCCGTTGTCCGATCATTTACCTTGACGCCTCTGTAATTCAGATATTCCTTGCCCTTCACTCGTGCACTTTTAATCACTTCATTTTTATAAATAACTTGTTTTAGTCCCTTTTTGCGTTTTTTAGAAATAATTTCAACAGGAAGATCCTCCTCGGACGACATTTTCAAAAGTAACAGTAAACATAAACATAAACATACGCAACCACCGAACATTAACAAGAGGCTAGAAGGTTCACTCTTAGTCGGCACTTTTGATGTAGAGCTTACAAAGGCGAGACGCCAGACTTTAGACCAGACGGGATGAAACGTGGCACGAGGCCTAAGCGGTTAACCAGCATTTCACCAGATACCCCGACGGGGCAAGGAGGGGCATGCTGGGGACGGGGTTTAGAGTAAACCTTCTAATCTATTGTTAATGTTCGGTGACGCACCGCATTGTTATTCGTCACGTAGGCGTTAAATTATCATTTCTATATTTTTGTCAGCTCTTTTATGGATAAATAATATGCTCCATGTGGTACACTCAAGCCTTTTGTTATATAGTCTTAGAATCAGTGTTTCTAAGCATATACCAAACGGCTTGTTTGAGGAAATGGCGTAAATTTCCATACAATTTTTCTGCAACTTTTTATCTTCCAAAAATTTGAAGGCCACGCTTTACACTCAAGCCATTATTTTTAACGGATTTTATAGTTCATAAGTTTTTATTGCAATTAATTTCGTTGATGGGAAAATATCCGCAAAATAGAAAAGAATTTTCGTTAAATTTTCCGACCGTAGAATCTACTTATCCATTTGCGCCACTCAAGCCAATATGTTTTTCGGGCTAGTGATGATGTACGTTTTCATAGTTTGGAGGGGCTTGTGTGGAAAGATCTGTCAAAATCTCGTTTTTCCTTACAAAACTGCGCTCTTATTTTATTCTTTTAGCCACCTGCAACACTCAAGCCTTTGGTTTTCCGAAACCAGGTTCTATTAGTTAATAATTTAGTGAACACGGCTTGCGTGAAAATATGGGCAACAGACTTCTCTTTCATTTCTGTTCTGGAAAATCGAATTTTCCATATGTTATCCCCAGAGGCCACTCGTAAATCTCCCTCCATTTTACTCAACATCGATGTAATTTTCAATCCTATTCGAGGCTTGTATTCGAACATGGGGCACCTTGGGTGGACACAAGGGTAATCAATATTCATATTGAATGATAGATTTTAAATATTATGTTGGTATTTTAGCAGTAAAACAATATATATTATTATTCTGTAAAATATCGATAATTAGAATTTAATAGCAAATGGCTTCTTTTACTCATATATCCTAGGTTACGTAAGGCGCTGGTCTCCAATAAACGCCATAGGTCGCATAAAGCGTTACGCCATGCTGTATGCTGTCTATGGAAATGAACCGGCACGTCGAAGGTCGCGTGCGGCGTGCAATAGAGAACGTACCGAAGTACCGATTCATTTCCATAGGCAGCATACAGAACGGCGTATGGCGTGACGCTTTATGCGACCTATACGACGTTTATTGGAGACCAGCGTCTAAGAGATTTTGAGATGTGGTTTTCACTGGCATATTAGGCTCTCATTTGGCTGTCTTCTGTTTTAAAAAAGTGTATCGTTGCATTTAAATTTTTTTAGAAAATCTGACTTACTTGCGGTGATGTCAGAAAACGCTCTCTAGCAGCTAGATAAGAAATCGCAATCACCCCACTCCAGGGACAGTTGATAGCCTAAGAAAAGCCCTTTTCAATGACTTCAAGTTTATTAAGATTCGTTCAGCCATTTTGAAGTTACTGACATTTATTTCCGAAAATGTTCGAACATCCCCCGCTACTTTCCTTTAAGAGATAGCGCAAAAAGTGTTTAACCAAAAATTATCGAATTTATCTCGGCCCTAAATTGGCAATGCATTCTACTATCTTTAATTTAAGAAAATTTTAATTTTGTAACCCTATAACCCTATCTTGCCCTCCTGGAGCAAGAAAACAGAAATCACGGCTCCCAGTACCTATTGATTGCAAATTGGAGTACGGCAAATAACTCAATTTAAATACGGCATCGTTTTTCGGCCAAGACAAATACCTACACGCTACCGTTTGAAAAATGAAATAAGAAGGCCATAATTTGTTTTCAACACGATTAGCTTCTTTAAATTATCTCTGGACTTTTAAACTTTATTCTGGCTCCCCCCATTTGCT
The DNA here is from genome assembly GCA_016904865.1 of Pissodes strobi. NCBI lineage: Eukaryota > Metazoa > Arthropoda > Insecta > Coleoptera > Curculionidae > Pissodes > Pissodes strobi. Next base: position 120,566 of record MU186584.1, on the reverse strand, counting down.
CCTTGCTCTACTTGGATAAGTGGTAATAAAAATAAATAATAAATATTTTCTATTATTTCATATCATTCTCCATTAATCTTCCCGAAAATATAGGCGCCATGTGTCATATTATTCTAATCTTATGGGAACTAAAGGACTACCTTGTAAACAAATTGACAAATCGGTTTTCTTTTTACTTTAATTACATTATTTCTGCTTTCTGTTACGATATGATATGCATTAAGTAAACAACGTCTAGAGTCTAGCATTAATTTCAGTTCTATAAATACACATGATATTTCCTGGTATTCTACCCTTATCAGATGTTTATGTTAGAAAATAGAAATGAGTTCAATAACAATTAATAAATGTCTTGTTTTGAAGTGTATTGTAAATGTTGATGTCATATCGACGTTACTATCACGTATCTCAGAGCGCGCATGACTTTTGCATTGTGTCCTCCTACAATTATGGGCTCAATTTAAATTATTATTAACAGAAATATGCAACTGAAAACATTAACCATACCATGCTTCATAAAGAGAGGAATGACATATGTTACTTCAGAAACATATCCCATATTCAAATCTGGATTAACTACCTCAAAAATAGCCCTTCTTTGCAAGATCATGCATGAAGATCTCTAGAAATTACTCGCTAGTATTAACTACTAACAACTCAATATATTACAATAAATGTTTTTACAACAGATTTACATCCATGTATTAAAACAATTCTAACACATTTAGGAGGAGACCAAATTTCTGTATGTACCAGCGTTGTTTGAGTAAAGGAGTAACTCAAACAACGCTATATGTATTATTAACTTTAGTCCTTTGCTTTCGACCAGGCAGATAGCTTTTAAAGACCTCCAACACAGCACCTCTGACCCCATAGATTTCTAAGATATCAAGAAGAAAGTGATGAGGCACCAAGACATTTTTACCTTTATCAAGATGTTTAGTGATTGTTTTTTGTACTTTAAGTATGGCATCATAGGCACTAATACCACTGCGAAATCCAAATTGTATTGTAATTGTATTTGTAATTTTAGTTTTATCTTCGGTTTTGTAAATAGGGGAAACTATAGAAGTTTTAAAACAGTCGGGGACAATTTCTGTTTCAAATATTTGATTAATTATATGTATTAGAGATTTAATCATATTGTTATAAAATTGTTAAATTACTTTAGTCTGAATTCTGAATGCCATCATAGCCCACCGAACAGTTGTTTTTAAATGAGTTTATGTCTTTAATAATTTCACTCCTATCAACAGGCTTTAAAAACATCCAGTGGCGTAGCTACCGTGTGGGCCAGGGGGGGCAAGGCCCCACGGCGCCAAGAGAAATTAGGCGCCGCTCCGAATTTATAAATATGCTAATGCTAACAATGCTCATGAGCTTAACTGAGTTTTTAAATTAATTAAATTATAATACAATCAAAGACTGAAATATGTATTAAACTTTTTACCCAACCAATACATTTTGTGTCAGGTATTTATTATTTATTCTACGTGGAATAAAAAGATATATCCCGGCGCGGCGGCATTTAGTACATGCAAATTTGTAAAAACGCTGCGTAAAGGTGCGTACAGACCTGACGCAACAGTCCAAAATTCCTAGGTGTGGACGGGGAGCGCGCGCGGCGTCAGCGCAGCCTGTCCGAGGCGCGTCACTACCGGTCTGCTGTCGGTTTTTCGGCGGCAGATCAAAGAAAGAGCGAGGCGCAGTGTGGACGGGTACTATAGTAGGCGCGAAGCAATCGCGCGAGAAATCATGGAGGCCTGGAGTGAAGAAGTTCAATTCGTGGCGAGCGCGTCTCTCTACATGGCTCGCAGTAGTCGCGCGAGACAACCGCGCTCGTCGCGTAGGGTCAATACCTCCTTCAACTAGGCCAACTAGCTGATATTGAAATTAGCAGTGACGTCATGAAAAGTGGTCCATACTTTTTTGCCATAAGAAAAGCATTAAGAGGAGCCAAGAGGTGCCCAGTAAAAGTATTGTTTATTTTATCGCGCCTACTTTCGTATTTAACGTTGATTGCCACGCTGGACGACTGGAATGTCAATTCCCATCTCGACGTCATGTATCCGGTGCTGCCAGATTGGGCGCTTTATCACAATTTGAGCTACTTGCTATTTGCCACTAATTATTTTTCAAAGAAACGTTAAATATTCGTCTTGGATTCCAAGATTACAATTAACAATATATTAGATACTTAATGTAAAAGTTTGCTTTGGTATATTATAGTATAGTTATATTAAATATAAATAAATATTTAAAATCCGAAAAGTAAATATATAAAACCCGAAAAGTGAAGCAATAACGGAATCAAAACCTTTAAGAAAATAAACGTTGCTAACCAATAACCTAATTATTTTGTATAAATATTTGGTTCCATTTAAAAACATAATTTCAAATGTCATTCAACAAATGCTGTACAAATTAAAGTCCAATTAAATATACGTTAATAGTTTACATCCCAAATAACGTATGAAACTAACTCTAAATCTGGCAACACTGCCTCAGTGCCTTCTGTCAGTTGGCGTAATGGCGTACTTTCGACCGGCTTCTTAGTTATTGTTCCGTTAGATTTTGATTGTGTTTCTGTTAATTTCTTTACACTTTCGTGTGTGTAAATTTATGTGAACAATGATGTGCGGTGGAAACTCGCCGAAAAGATCTAAAGTTCATGTTTTTAGCCTCGTTTTTAGCTTTCCAAAATGTTTGGAGTTGACCTGTTGCGTTCGTGTAATAAGAGTTTATTTTGTTCTTGTTCAATGTGGTCAGCAAGTTTATAAAATTTGTTCCTGTTAGCTAATTTTGGAGTAAGTAATATTTAGTGTAATTATGCCTCATAAAAGCTGTAATGCAATGTTTGCTATATGCCCTCAGTGGTCAAAAAAACTTTAAGAACTAAAACGAGACAAAATATTAAAACATGGATATTCCCGTAGTTTAAAGGCCCTTTTTCCATCATTTATAAAAAAGCAAAATGTTAAATTAGCTCTCAAAATATTTAATCATTTTACTATAGAGGCTCTGAAAGGTTTTGTCTCGGGTGTTCTTAGATAGATAGATAGATAGATGGATAGATAGATAGATATTTATTTGATTCCGAGCACTACAAAGTTACAGTAGAAAGGAACAAGTAAAAAAAAAGTTACAATAAAAAAGTGATCAAAAATACAATAATTAAAATATGTCACATTATTACCTTACCTGTATAGGAAAGTATAATAATTTGTCACATTCACAAGACACAGCAGAGGATCTGAAATGCCAGTTAATCACTTATTTAAGTAGATATTGCTGTCATATTGTTTAAAAAAAAATAAGTTGTGAATTTTGTAAAGAAAATTTAACTATAAATGAACCTTGTGTTGTAGAAGATTCTTACAATTTCATTAATTCCTTAAGTCGTGGGGCTCTTTTATATCCTCGTGAACGTAGTTTCAACAGCCTATATTATATTTAAAAAACTGATTAATGAGTTCGAAGACACATTTTTAGATATTTACAATAAAATGTCTTTTCTTTGTGAGCTGTTGTTAAACTATCTAAATCAAAACAGCCTTTTGACTCATTTTGAAAATTGTAAAAATCACCTAAAAATTGACGTTTCAAAAATTTTTCTTTGCAGCATTTCAAATACACTTCTTTCTTAATAATAATTATTGTTCTAAACATAATCATAATATTTTGGGTAAAAGGAAAAAAGGAAACTGGAGACTTTTAATAAATAAATATTAGACCCCAATAATATACCGAGTAATATACCAAATCTAACATAAAAAAGTAATAATTTGAAACCTGTATAAATCTTTCATGTTTTATCATAAATATTTGAAGATTGCAAGGTTCTTTGGATGGAGGAAACCGAGGTGAAAACGCACTATCAAATTTGACATTACTATTACCCAAGCTATTACCTATTATGACACTTTTATATCTATAGTGATATTTTACCGTGGTATCTAGTTTCAGTTTATCAAAATAGGTAGATTCTATTTTGATAAACTGTATATTCAAAGGTTTTTGCTTTGAAATTTCGTTTTCCTTTAACAAAAATCGAATGAGGCACGTCTTAAGGCTGTTCATGACTTACAGCCTTGTTTTAGCCGGAAGTTCTTAAATATTATTTATGTAGGTATGCAGAAAAAGGTAAGTAAACTGCAATTTCATATTTGATTTAAAAAAAAATGAGTAATACACATTATCAGTCATGATAGTCGTGCTTAAAATAATATCAGCTTGTAGGAGGTATTGTATTAGGCCAATTACGTTTCAAACTACATATATAAAAAAGATAAATTTACAACACACAAGTTTTTGTTATATTTTTTCGAGATTTTTGCATCTAAAATGTCTACTTAACTATGAAATTTTAAAAGAAATTGCACATTTCAATATACGCCTGTAAATAAGTTAAGACCACTTTTGATGACGTCACGTGTAAGCCGTCTGGCCTTGTTGTAGGAGGTATTGGTAGGGTACGTCCATAGTGCACCGCTGCTCGCTTCTCGCTAGCCGGCTTTTACTCTACCGGCTTGGCCAACCTGCGCGATTGTAGCAGGTGGTGGTCATAAAGCACCTTAGTGTCTCGCTTTGTCTCAGTTGACATCATGGAGCTATCTCGTGAGGATCTGTTATGAATTTTATTAGCCAGTGATAATGTTTCTAATAAATTAAAACAAGAAAGAACAACTCACACTCATGAAATTAATAGGTCTCGCTCAGAAGTTGGTGAATACCATACTTCAATCGTTTGTCTCATATAACATTTTTTAAAAGCACTTCCGAAATTAAAATATCTTTATCAATTTTCATCCTACGGATCTTATCTTTTTTAATCAATGTTTATAAATATTTGATATTTATTTAAATGACAGAGTAACAAATTAGAACAATCCTGCGTATTGCACTGCACATCAAATAACATCAAACACCGAGCGGGTTAAGCGGTATGCGAGAAAAAGAAATACAAATTCATTCCGGTAAAAGCTGATTAAGCAGGTTCAAGCAGGCTACAGGCGCACTATGGCCACGCGCTACCATTTCTTTATAAATTTTTTATCGCTAGTCTGCCGCGATGAAACGAGAAGCGAGAAGCGGTGCACTATGGACGTACCCGAACGCGTGGCAGGCGCGCGGGAGGCGCGTCGCGTCTGTACGCATCTTAAGGCGGCATACGACTTCAAAGACAAACATTCCGAAAATTCCGGTCGTAAAAAAGTATGTGTTTTTTAGAGTTTCGTATTTAGGAAGTACCATTAAGGTGCGTACAGACCTGACGCGACGCGCGCGCGACAGTCCAAAATTCCTAAGTGTGGAGGGGGCGCGCGCGCGGCGCTAGCGCCGCCTGTCCGAGGCGCGTCGCTACCCGTCTGCTGTCGGTTTTTCGACGGCAGATCAAAGAAAGAGCGAGGCGCAGTGTGGACGGGTAGTAGAAGGAGCGTAGCAATCGCGCGAGAATCAGTGAAGAAGTTCAATAGAACTAAGTCGCGTGGCGCGCACGTCTCTCTACATGGCTCACAGCAGGCGCGTGATAAAACCGTGCGCGTCGCGTTCGCGTAGCAGGCGCGCGGTCGGCGCGTCGCGTGCGTGTCGCGCGCGCGTCTCGTCAGGTCTGTACGCACCTTTAGCCAGACAAGTCTAAATAAATAGCCTAGCCATACTAAGCATAGAAAATTAATTTGTCTAAAAAATTAATTTTGATCAAATAATCGACCAATTTACATCGATTTAAAAACGAAGAAAGACCAATGTTTAATTAATTAATTAAGGTTGCAGATTTGTAGTTTACGTTTATATTTAAATTTGTATGTACCTGTTGGTTGGTTGCCGTTTATATATTTTACATTCATATTCCTGTAAATAAAAAAAAGCTTTTGCACTATGTGCGCATATCAGAAGTGAAACTTCTTAAACTTAAACGCCCTAGCCTCGAATTTGGTTAAAAAGTAGTTTTTTTAAATATATCACTCAATTAACAAAAAGGGAAGACCTAAATGAAAAAAAACTATTCTTCATAAAAGTTTTTTATGTCTTGAGAAGGTAATAGAGTAAACTCCATATTTGTATCTTGTAAACTAACAAAGATATCACAATAATTATACGCCCTAGCC
>MU186584.1:97952-114449 GCA_016904865.1 Pissodes strobi | reverse complement strand
TTCTTCATAAAAGTTTCGCTTATGTCTTGACAAGGTAATAGAGCAAATCCCGTATTTTTATCTTGTAAACTAACAAAGATATCACAATAAACGTCCGTGACCGTTTTCAGTTCCCTGTCAGCTCTCCCGCCGTGTGTTGCGATCGCCCGCCGTGTGTCGGGTTCGCGACCTTCGAATTTTACTCCCGGTTTAATATTATGATGTATTATTTTTGGATTAATTTGCGTATATACACAAAATATAGGTTTGTTTTAGGCGCCAGCGGATAGGCTTGCCCCCCGGCGCCCACAGTTCTAGCTACGCCACTGAAAACATCGATCTTAATGATTTATCTTTATTTAAGAAGCAATCTTGGGGCGTTTTATTTTGTCAGCCATACCTTTACATATGCTAATAAAAAATTGGTTCGGCCATTTGTACCTTGTTCATAAAAGGTTCATTATATTATGATCTTTTATTTCCAAGTTGTCTGAGTGTTCCTTATTTTCATTAGCAGCATCTGAGTTTATTCTATATATTTTTTAAAAAATCATGTTTGTGTGTACTTATTTCATTCTTATAATAATAATTTTTTTTTTTTGATTATTCTATTCAAATTATTTCTATAATTTAGGTAATTATTTTTGTTTTCTAAACTATTTTTATTTAAGAATAGTTTTTTTTTATTTATCGCGTTTTTTAATCGCCAGAACAAGACCTGTGGTAATCCATGGTTTTAGTTTTTTATGCTCTGTATAATGAACCGGTTTATGGGTTGTAGCCCTTTCTACAAATGTATCAATTTTTTTAATAAAATGTAATTCTGCAGTTTCTGAGATATTTGTTTCCAAAACCTCTTTTCAGCTTTCTCCCTTAATTAGATTTTCAAATGTTTCATTCTTAAACGTTGAGATTACCTTAGATAACTGCTTATTTTCGTTTTGGTTATTTTTACATGAAAAATTAATCTTTATGGGGTAGTGATCACTTGTATCATTTGTGACGCTGTAAAATCCATAAAAAATTAAGAGGGATATATATTGATTAACTTCTGGATTTACTTTATTAGATATATTTATGTTCATATCGCCAATCACCAGCTCAGTCTGCTTTTTGTTCTCGTTTGAATAATAATTATCCAGATCATCATATGGATATTACTGCCGTCCAGGAAGTGATATGGCCAGAGTCGGGTAATATAAAACTGAGCAAATCAGTGGTGTTCTTCAGTGGCAGCTCACGCAACCGACATGAGTTTGGAACGGTGTTCGTAATAGCAGAGCGAATGGTAGGGTCTCTGATCTCATTTAAGCCAACAAGTGAAAGAATCTGCAATATAACAGTAAAAGGTCAATGGTATTACTTTTGGTTCATATCAGCACATACACCTACTGAGCAGAAGGATGAAGGAACCAAGGGTATATTTTATGACCAACTAGAACAAACAATAAATGAATTACCCAAACGAGACATGTTAATGATGTGCGGAGACTTTAACGCAAAAATCGGGAAGGAACAGCTTTTAAGACCACAGATTGGCCCACATAGCTTACACGATGTGTCGAACGATAACAGGCTGAGGCTGGTGGGATTGACATCGGCCAACAATATGCTGATCAAGTCAACCATGTTTCACCTTAAAGATATACACAAGCAAACCTACGTGTCAAATGATGGCCGAACTATAGAAACCAGGTTGACCACATGGTTGTTGATGCAAGGCATGGTAGCGATGTGCTAGATGTAAGAAGTCTGAGAGGCCTTGACGCAGATACAGACCATTTCTTAGTTAAAACCAAAGTCAGGGCAAGACTTTTCACGCTAAAGACTAGTATAACGACCCAAAAAACAAAATGAAATACCGACAAACTCTCTAAAGTAACTACCAAAGAAAGATACATTCACTACTTAGAAAAGCAATTAGAACCCGGAGAGGTGAGCGAAGACATACAGAAACCTGGCAAAACGTCAACAGGGCAATAACAAAAGCGGCTGATAGTATACTAAGAAAATAGCCCAAAAATTAACACAGTGAATGGTTCGATGAAGAATGCAAGATGATCTTGGAGAAAAGAAACCGAGCAAGACAACGTGTGCTACAAAGAAGAACGGTCGAAAATATACTACAATTTGGCGAACTAAGAAAAAGCGCTAGAAAATTATTGAGAACAAAGAAGAGGCAGCAGGAGCGACGAAAACTGGCAGAAATTGAACTAGATAACAGGCATAACCAGTCTAGAAAGTTCCATAAAGAAATTTCAAACATTAAAAAAGGCTTTAGACCTAGAACGGAAAAAATACTTAAGAAGGAAAAATGGCCTCATAACCGCCAACAAAAATGAAATAGTGGATCAGTGGAAACATTACTGTGACAAGCTCTTAAACATAGATCAACAAAGTGAACTTACAACAACCGAATACCAAACTGCAGAACCCTCAGTAGAACACTCTACATATGAAGAAACTATCAAGAAGCTCAAAAGTAACAAAGCACCAGGCAAAGACAGCATACGAGCAGAGCTGCTTAAATTTGTAGGAAAAACACTATGCAGGCATCTACATAGACTTATTACCCTTCTATGGAATCAGGAGGAAATACCAGATGAGTGGAATGGAAAGGAAGCCTCATCATTCCTATCCATAAAAAGGGAGACACACCAAAATGTAGTAACTATACAGGGATATCCTTGATCAACACATCACATAAGATCCTTGCAAAAATACTGTTGGAACGCCTTAAACCCATCGTGGAGTCAGACATAGGAGATTGCCAATGTGGTTTCCGTAAAAATAGAATAACCGTCGATCAGATATTTACAATAAGACAAATGTTAGAAAAATGCTGGGAATTCAACAGAGAAATTCATCAACGATAGTATTCTAAGCGTTAAGCTGTGGGACGCAATGATAGAACTAGGAACCCCCAAAAAGCTAATCAATCTAAAAAATATGTGTGTCAACGGCTCCAGGACTAGAGTAAAAATCGGAGAAATGGTGTCAGACCCATTTGAGGTATCTAGTGGCTTGAAGTGGGGTGATTCACTCTCTTCTATACTCTTCAATATTGCCTTGGAAAAGCTATAAGAGCGGCGGACATAACCATGGAGGTCTTTGGCATTGATGGCCCAAGAATCCTACTGGCTTTTGCCGACGACATTGACGTGGTTGAAGACACCGTGCTAATGGTGAAGGAATTATTTATTAAAGTTGAAAGACAGGCGGAAATAATGGATCTTCAAATTAACGAGGACAAAACGAAATATACGTATGTTAGTAAAAGAACGAGAAGAGATATGATATAGCAAAACGTTACAATAGGAGAATACAATTTCGAGAGAGTAAAGAATTTTAAGTACCTTGGGTACCAATCAACGAGGAAAATAGTGTGTCCGACGAAATCAAAGTAAGAATCCAGTGCAGCAGTGGATGCATGTACGCTCTAAAAGATGTTCTTACCAGCAAAAATATATCCCGAAGATCAAAAATTAAAGTAAATAAAGTAGTCGTATGACCGGTTGTTGTGTACGGGAGTGAGACATGGACAATTACAAAGGAAAACGAGCTTAAACTGAAGTATTTTGAACAAAAGGTTCTGCGTAAAATATTTGGACCATGTAGAGATCCAAGAACAGAGCAGTTCCGACCAAGAACAAACAACGAACTGGTTGATCTCTATGAGGATCCAGACATTGTAAAAGAAATTAAGGCCGGACGGCTAAGATGGGCTGGTTATGTACACCGACAACCAGCCTCTCGATTGATCAAGATTGTTTGGGAACAGAACCCAGAAGGGCGAAGATCTCTGGAGAGACCACGTATGAGATGGAGAGATAACATCGGTGCAGATCTGAGAGCTATGGAAATGGAATACGATCCTGCAAGTCAGAGAAGGATGGCGAATGATCGTGCAGTCAGCCAAGACCCACCAAGGGTTGTAGAGCTAACGAAGAAGAAGAAGAAAATCATAAAAAAATAGTTGCATGTTAGTGGAAGGTGGTCTATATCCACAAGGAATCTCGTAATTAATGTCACGAATATTATGTTAATTTGACTCTTGACTTGTCAAGAGTGAAATTTATAACTGAGGCGTTGATGTTCTTTTTTACATAGAATACAGTGCCATAATTTTTATTGAAATTAGCGTCATTATAATAAACATTAAAATTTTCTATATTATAGACATTAATATCTTCGATAGACCAACTTTCAGACAGTCTAACAATATCAGAAAGCTTAAAATTATAGGTTTCAAGAAATATTAGCAAAAATAGCAAATCATTATGCATGCTACGTATATTAAGGTGTAGCATATTCAATACATTATTATTTGAGGTAATTAATGTTTTAAGTATATCGCAGTCTGTTGTACCTTGGAACTCCTCACCCAGTAGATCCAATTGGTCTCCAATCTCAACCTCTGAAGACATGTTAGTCGCCCTAAGGACCACCATAGTTTATTTTGCATCGCAATATCTGCAGGTGATGAGCTGAAGCCACTTCAGTAAAACCCCTCTGAGAGTATAATTTTTGAGCATCTGCAATAATACCTATTTCATGATTCACGCAGTTAAAAGCCTTTATCAAATCACAATATATTGAAGACTCATTAAGTGTCTAGGTACATATCTGGAATACAGTTTTATCCACAATTCTGAAACAGAACTTTTGCACTCGACGCGCGTTCCGCGAACCGTGTTAGAATCATCAGGAGAGTCGAGTGCAAAAATTCTGTTTCGGTATTGTGGATAAAACTGTGTCGTAATGCATTTTTGCCGAAGGTTCCAAACCCCAACTTATAATATATAATATTTTCATATTTCATTTTATGCTAATCTTATCATTACCTATAATCAATATTTCAGAACAGAATTTTCTATAAATATTTTCCTAAAATTACCTTTTTTGTACCCCCCGCCATGAATATTTCTCGCTCCGCAAATTGATTGAGAATCACTTGGTATCGGTATATGCTGCATTTAATGTAAGATATATTATTTCATTAAAAACATAGTTATTGCATATGAATTAAGTGACAGTTAACAAATTGGAACGAAATTTTGATTTGTATACTTATTTGAAAACCAGTAACCAAACTCCTAGATACGAATATTGAGGCCAGAACAGAAGAATTCCAAATTCTTGATGGCATTTTTAGCCTTAAAATTAGTATCATTGTTCTGATTACATTAATATCTTGTTTTTCTTTAAGGTCCAATAGTTCACACATTCCATTTCTTTTTGTGCATAATAATATTTACACTTTGCGGTTATTGTCCGTTCATCATTTATCTATTTTTATAGTGGAAAATAACTTCAATATGGATAATAATAGTTAACCTATTTATAGTTATGTTCCTGAGAAGAAGAATTACATTTTATAAGATTCTGCGTAGAAGAAAATTCAAATTCAAAGATTTCTTTAGGTGGGATGATCCTGTGAGTCGAAAATTAAGAACATTTAGACACCGTCAGGTTGTGCTTGGTGTTTTCTCAAATTCATTTCTGTTAAGAGCTGCTATAAATTATAGTTTGAATAGAGCTCCAGAAGATTTTTCAGAAACGCTTTTTTTATTGCTCAGGAACTAATTCAATACTACTTGTTGCATTGGCAACCCCAAATGTGTATATTGGAATATTAGTATCTAATTTTCAAATACAAAACTGTTTGCGAATATTAAATTGATAGAAATGTCACACTGGATATCCAATACTTGATGTTATGGAAACAGCGGAGGTAGTTGTAATAATAATGAAAAAGTATGCAGAAAAGTATTTTTCCACATAGTATGCTGAAAAGTACTACTGTGGTGACCTCTGTGGAATGGTAGACGAAATACTCTCTAAAATTCAAGATCAATACTGGCTTGGTTTTCTTGCGTGCAGTTTTCGTTTAGTGACATTAACGCGTACTAATTCTAAAATGTAGTGTCATGTTCGGTGGTTTTGATAGCACGAGAAATGGGAAAGCGTTCCTAGCATGTCTTTTTAATACATTTCGGGTCAAATGGTTGTTTTCTTTCAGCTAGCTCGTGTAATTAATTAAACCCTGAAGTATTATTTTCGAAATCGGCTAGAAAATTGTTGGATGTGACATGTGACATGAGAGTCGTCAGCCGAAATTCTTGGAGTGGAGATTTTGGAGGAAGTTGATTTCTCGATTTTTCACCAATGTCGCTCTACGTCTGTCGGTCTCAAAGACATTAGCACTGGTTGGTGTCGGCTGGAATTTGTATTGATTTTACCTTTTGTGGGATTTTCCAACCGATACACTTTTTTAATTTCAGGTCTTACGTTTGCCTTATCTTTGGTTAGTTGTTTGTTAGTGCCTCTCCTTAATGGTATTTTAGTACTGCTTTTGGCAAGTGAATTGATTTTAATCCTGCTTTTGTTAGGTGAATTGGCTTTGGTTTTTTTAGGGTCATCCATTTTGAGAAATAGAGCCACGTGCATGGTCACTAATTCCCTTTTAATTCTTCTTACAGAGGCTTTTCTCGTCCACCTTTTGAGGTAGGCTACAATACAGCATAGTTGATTTAACATTACCGTAATGAACAATTATGCAGAAATATGCGCTTTTCAGCACGATCGATCGTAGGCAAAGTATATGAAAGTTTGGATTTTAAAGAATTAAACACACACAAATGCATTAATTTGCACTTTACATAAAAAGCTAAAAACAGTCTGGAAAGTATTCTCCGAGTTTGCTTCCAGTCCTACAGCCCGAGTAAAAAACAGGACTGTAGAAGCTTGTACAGCAAGTATTAAGGCTAGTTATTTATACTAGCAGGAATAATTAGTTAAGCCATCAAATGCTCATAATTATTGTTTAACATAGTAATCGGTTACGAAAGCTTTTAAAGAGCAGTAACTTGGAAATGCGTGTTACAATCCGCCTTGAACATCACAATGATAGGCAACCACATTTCATGCACTTTATGATTTATGTTGAAATATAATATGAATTTTTCCCATAAATCATGACCTCATTTTGTCGAATTTACCGCAAAACTAGAACGATTGCATTTTATAGATCTGATTTTATTTTATTTTACAGGTGTAGCGAAGAAATATTCCAAACCTACTTGGAATATCATCTGTAAGGCTTATGCTCCTCTCGATAGGTGCGAAAACAGTTTCATGAAAATGAAGAATATCTCCAATTTAGCGACACAAGTAAGTTCCGAATAGTTTATTGTCATTATTTGATTGCTATAACATTATCAAATAATATTAAATTAGGCATAACAGAAATTAGTTAAGAGTACTAGTTCCATGTAACGATTCTGATTCAGTTTACGTTGGTCAAACATCAAGAAATCTCAATAGCCGCATTATCTCTCACAGAAGTAATTGCAGGAGATTGGTCTCATCATGTGCCCTTTCGAAGCATGTCATTAAGGAGGGTCACACCATCATTTTAACGAAGCAACAATCTCAGCGGAAGCTAATAATTACTATAAGAGATTGTTTTTGGAAATGGTGAATATTAAAAATGTTGATAATTGCCTAAATGAGAAAAGTGACATCCAAAACTTAAATTCCATTTCCTTCTTAAACTTCACAAGGATAAATGTCAGTGATTATCGGAACAGGAATTACCTCTTACAAACACAGCATAAATAGAATGGTATCCGCAGACTATCCATTTTTTCAGTTTTCGCCTATTTCCGGAAATCAGAAATGCTAAATTTCCCCCTTTTTTCAAAAAAGTTTGATGGGCGTGTAACAATTCCAAGCGCACTCCGGTTCTATTCCGTTTTTTCGCAGTTCCCTGCAATTGCGTCTGTTTCTAGAGCTGTTCCTCTCCATCTGTCATCTGTCTGCTAGAACTGTCAGTCGTTAAGAAACACCTGTTTAATAACTATGGTTTTAAAAATGTGCATGTCAATTGATTTTAAACCGCGTTCGTTTCTGTCATCTTTTTCCTCGATTTGCTCTGAAAATTTGACAGTCACAAGTTCTGTGTATTTAAAAGGAAAATCCAAGTCACGTGCCTGTCAAAATGTTAGAACAAATCGAGGAAAAAGATGACAAAAACGAACGCGGCTTTAAATTCTATGTTCATCCTATTTAAAAATGTCTACAATTCATAACTTGACAATGCCTGATTGATGCTTAACAATTGTTATATGTGTTATTCACATGGGTCGAATATGACAGTGAAGTCTGGGTGAGCCAGTTGATCTGTAGTATGGACAACTTCTATGAGTAATTTTCCTCAAAGACTCGGAATTTGAAACTTTAGTTGGTAACATAACATATCAAATGTAGTTAATGCAGCTAAATTGATGGCAGTTACCTCTAACCTTAAATCTTTGATTACTGCTAGTACACTACACAATATAAGAGTCAGGTAATATAAGTTTATTAAAATCTTGCATTTGGGGTTTACGTTCCAAATATGGGTACAGTTTTTCTTCAAAATTACCAAACTATACTACAATCTGTACGGCCGAAACGGTGGCAAGCCACAAGGCTTTGCCTCGAAAAGGATATTCGAAAGATAATTATATTTAGTGATTATCTTAGTGTAATAAAAAAAAATCCCAAATAGTAAAGCAACTAAAGATCTAGATTCTAGATCATATATCCTTTCTAGCCAAACATATTATAATAGAATCAAATGCAAAGAATTTGATATAAGGATATGTTGGATACCGGGTCATACAGGTATAAAGGGAAATGAGAACTGGCCAATGTAGGGAGAATCCTAAGAATACCTTACCCAATACAACTGGACAAAATTGATTACATCCTCATGATAAAAGCAAACCATTATGTGAGCTGGAACAGCTTCTGGCGGGAGACACTCAGCAATAGATGGCACAGATATTCACCTCTGGTTGATGGTTTTCCTAGAAAACCATGGTTCTTTGAGTCGGAATTTATAAATAAACTTCATGTAACTAAGATAATTATTAGACTACGTACCAACCACTGCTTAACCTCTCAACATTACAAAGATTGGTTGGCAGGGATAAACCGTGGAAAGTGTGGAGAGCTGGGTGCCTTACAACATCTTCTATTCTGGTGTAAAAATACTAGACCAAATTTATTCAAATACTGGTGAAAAATAATGTCAAAACTCCAATATCGTTATTCAGTTTGTTAGATAACCCTAAATGTGACATCATTAAAATTGTAATAAAGTATAACAATTTAAAGTTATAAACTCTGAGCTGTTAATGTGGAAGATCCTTCTTTTAAGTACCATCTTTTTGATCCGAGGCATCATTTATTTTGTGAAAATGAGCTGTGTGAATAACCCCACGTTTTATTAATAGATTGGATAGGAGTCAGCCTTCGACGCGATTCATTTCGCAATCCCAAAAGGCTACAAAGCTCGGTCTGGCTAAATACCTAGAGTAAAGGCTAATAAGCAAAAAAAAAATTAAAAATATCATAGATGTTACTTTCACCCCAGTCCTGAAAAATAACCGCCCAAGAGCACATTTTCTGGTGAAAACCTGGAGAATTCGTTAGCCGGATACAATAATTATTAAGGGTTTCAAAGAATGGCGTAGAATCGACAGGAAAATCATCAATGAATCAAACGTGGAATCATTGTTGAATAAAGCAAACCATATCAATGAATTACTACCCATTCCTGCAACTGTTCAAAATTAAAAAGCTGTTGAAGCAACAATTCAAATCTTAACGAGAAAATAATGCTAATCCGAACTAAAAGCATTCAATCTCAGGCTGCTATCAAAAACGTAAAACGAAGAATAAATGCGTCTGAAGTAATCACTAGGGAAGAATATCTTGATAATTTAAGATTCGAATGACAAATAAAAGTTATTGAGACCCTTGACAAGACTGAGAAGTTTGGAAAAGAGTAGGAGTAAAAAAACAAAAATGTTAAGAAGCTAAAAATATTTCAATACGATGAAAGTGAAAGCGACGAGGGTCCTGAAAAAGAGGCGTTAACTATGGAGTCTGAAGAAAGTGAGATCCATAAGACTATTAAAATAAGAATTGAAATGAAGAGACTCAATGACGAGAGCATGTGGAGTGAAATATATTATTTAGTGGTGAGGCAGCAAAAGAAATTCAGAAAACCGCGAACTACATACAGAATAAAGGCCAATAAACAAATGAAAATCCCAAATGTCGCTTTCACCCCAGCACTAAAAAATAACCATCCAAGAGCACATTTTCTGAGGAAAACCTGGAGGGCTCGAAAGCTGAATACAATAGTTATTAAGGGTTCCAAAGAATTACGTAGATTGACAGAGAAAATCATTAATGAATCAAACGTGGAATCATTGTTGAATAAAGAAAACAGATCAGCGAATTACTACCCATTCCTCCAACTGTCCAAAATTGAAACTCAGTTAAAGCAACAGTTCAAATCTTAACGAGAAAAAAAAGATACTAATTCGAACCAAAAACCATCCATCTCAGGCTGCTATCAAAAAGATAAAACGAAGAATAAATGCGTCTGAGGTAATCACTAAGGCAGAATATATTGATAATTTAAGATTCGAATGAAAAATAAAATTTATTGAAGCCCTTGACAAGACTGAGAAGCGTAGAAAAAGTTAGAGCAAAAAAACAAAAATTGTTAAGAAGGTAGAAACATTTCAATATGATGAAAGTGAAAGCGACGATGGTCCAGAAAAAGGGGCGTTAACTATGGAGTCTAAAGATCGATGAGATTGGAATGAAGAGACTCAATGACGAGAACATGTGGAGGAAAATATTTAGTGGCAAGGCGGCAAAAGAAATTCAGGAAACCGCGAACTACATGCAGAGTACTGAAAAATAACCATCCAAGAGCACATTTTCCGGGGAAAACGTGAATGACTCGTAAGCTAGATACAAGCTAATACAATTAAAATCGTTAATGAATCAAACGTGTAATCATTGTTAAGCAAAGCAAATCAGATCAGCGAATTACTCTACCCATTCCTGCAACTCCAAAATTCAAAAACCGTTGAAGCAACAAGAAGAAAAATACTAATCCAACCCGAAAGCATTCCATCTGAGGCTACTATCAAAAAGATAAAATGAAGAATAAATGAGTCTGAGATAATCACTAAGGAAAAAGATCTTGATAATTTAAGACACTAATGACAAATAAAATATATTGAGACCCTTGACAATACTGAGAAGCTGGAGTAAAAAAGCAAAAATTATTAAGAAGGTAGAAACATTTCAATACGATGAAAGTGAAAGCGACGAGGGCCCTAGAAAAACGGCGTTAACTATGAAGTCTGAAGATCTATGAGATGAATTATCACTGTTGAAATCAAGATTGAAAGAAAGTGGTACTCGATGACTACATACATAGTGAAGAGGAAAATATTTAGTGGTGAGGCGGCAAAAAAAATTCGGAGAACTGCTAACTGCAGGGTGGCCCAACGAAAACTTTGCATCTCGATTTTCAGTACTTACTTAAAATGAAAATCGCTACTATTATCCCCGTTGATATGACAGCCCGTCCACAGAGGTTTCTAGTTAATAATTGATTAATCAGAAGAGCTATAGACTTTAAAATAAGGGTCTGAAATATCAGGGGGATCAGTTTCATCCCTAAAATTGGAAAAGGAATGCAATTTTCTTCTTAAAAAAGGTAAACACGAAAAAGCTGTCTTCACTTACTTTTGTTGTCAGTTTATTAAATGCTGGAAATGGCTCCCACTTGAGGGGCGCGCAAGCAAAAGGAAATAAATGCTCAAATAAGAAACTGAGTTAGAGCGTAAAATGCCCTTATAGGGTTTGTATGAAATTTTAACTATTCAAGTGAATTATTAACTGTTTATCATATATCATTAGAAAATAAAATATACTGAACAATTCAAGTAAGATTTAATTGTTAAGAAAGCTATTTAAACGGCCACAGAATGAGATATTGTGTTTGCTTGAACCTTTTTTTCTCAGCGTTATTTAAGAGTTGCTTATTTGAATAAATTAATCGTTTGTAATATGTTTTACAGAATTGTATTGGCTTATGTTAAGAGTAGATGAAACGCAATAATTTTAAATAAAATTTTATTGTGAAAGTAATGAACACAAGAAAGAAACAAAGATTTCTAGAGTAAATAGAATTATAAGCTTTAAATATGGATATCATGGTCATCCTATAAACCAGTCACACACTGCGGCTTCTTCATTTAACTCTTTTGATAGTGTTGCTAGTCCATCGAGAATGTTCAAATACCAGTTTCTAGAAGAAAAAAATTCGCATGCTCTCTATGTTTCACCATAAAATCTGATTCACGGTAAAAGAGCAAGCTTTTGAGATGAAACTCCTCGCTCCAACGAGTAACAGAGTTTTTATGTTTTACCTGCATTTCTTTGCCTAGTCTAGCAAAACCGGCAATTAAAGACTAAAAGAAGAAACAAATTCATTTGAATTGAAGGTGTCACGCTAAGAAAGCATGGCGCAACTTGCGGTAGAGCAGTTTATAAGCATAAGCTAGAAACTTATGCAACTTAGGAAAATAAATGAAATTAATTCTTCATTCCTCGCTTCAACTGTGTAATCGGCGATGTATCTTCATCAAATCTAACGTAATTATGACCATGTACTAAAAGAAAAACGTTTTCTCTTCCTTTCTTTCATTATCTTGATTCGCTTTAAGTTGTTAATATTGCCCTAAAGTCTTCATGGGTGAACTTTTATGTCATATGTATCAACATCGCTATAGGTAGGTTTGTAGGGTCGGCTCCCATAATATTTGAAATGGCTGCCTTTTTAGCCCATTTATCCGCTAACTTCTTACCATCGTACTATGCATGTGCTTTAACCCGGCACACAGAAATTCTGTTTTAGCAGGTTAATCCAGTGAATTGTATAACATTCTAGTACTGACCTGGCTGTAAGCATATATCTTTTCAGGGTCAGTAGTTCTTGTGTACTGGTCGTGTAGATTTTAATAGTCTTGTCCTCAGTAGTCCTGCGAACAATCTATTTTGCGGCTATGGATAGGTATAGCAGGAAGTTCAGACTGAACTATTCTTGCGTGTCCCTCCATAGATCATTTGAGTTGAAATCGCAACCTTCGGGAATGTATTCCACAGCCTTGTCCATCCTGGGTTTTTGAGCCATTTACGAAAATGCTAACTGAAGAGCTGAAGGTATTTCAAGGGAACCCCTGCTAGGTTGATTTTCAGTCCTGGCATAAAAAAATGTTTTTGAACGACTGCATCAGAGTGTTAGTAGAGGTTGCAGATCAAACCAATATTTAATCGTCTCCTCGTCATCAGCACTCAATCAAAGACTCGTACAGTAGGTACAAACATCACAAGCGGGTGATATAAAACTAATGTTAAATTCTGCAAAAATACGCTAAAACATCGTCCTGGACATCTGAAATTTAGGGGCAGCTGAAGCATTGTAGGTAGGACGGAGCTTATTTTATATCAGCTCACCGTGCAAATAAATGCGTACAGATTTATTTTGTGGCAATTTCCAATGAATTCGCGAACTTTTTTTGTTATTTATATCCGGCCTTCCCGATCTGCTCCCCTTCTTTCCGTTATATACTGTCCCGATTTTATGAGTTTACAGATGTTGTTTTACCAATTATTTTCCAAACAAGTTAAATGCATAAACAACTTCTTGCATACATGAACAGTTTGCCCGGCTTTTCGACAAACTATATTTCAATTCAAACGAGTGAGGTTTAGCTTGTCCATCTTCTCGATGTTGTGTTCTTTGTTTCTTCTTAACATCTGTAACACTCATCCACCTTGCAACCTGGTTATCTTGACTGACTTTATTCCAACAAGAAAGCAATTTTCCACAGATCGATAAAGCATCATAAGGGCAAATTTTACTGCATGAAAAACGTGCTGAATTATATTTACGTCTCATAAAAACTACGGTGTCGCTGTTTTTTCGCTTCTTCTCGAGTGCTAATTTTATTTTGCTCTTTCTAATACCTGTCCCCACTGCTAGTCAGCTGACCAAGTTTTCAAGCGTTTGATTGGCTACACAAACATATGTTTGCTTTTAACCAAACTCGAATATTTGTTGGTTTTTGCTCAGGTTGGCAATTTTTAGCACAACAAAAACTGGATTTATTGGATTTTGCTCAGATTACTCTTTGAATTTCGAATTCTACTATCGTTATTAATGTGATTCAATATCAAACTCAGTTTTTCAATTTGCCGTTTGTTTGCTTTTGATTGCATGCGCCTCATTTACATACATGCAACAAATTTAAATTTTGTTCAAAGCGTTATCTTACGTTGCATTACGATACGATTTCGCAAATCATCCAATAATTAAGGTCGGGTTGTATGCATTTTAGACTTCTAATGACCTCATAGAAAAAATCCAATTGGGGTCAAATCAAGTGACCTTGGAAGCCACTTAAAGACATTTTCTTCCAATCCAATGCAAAGGGAAAGTTTTCATCTTAAAATTGACGTATAGATTGGGCGAAATGAGATGGTGTACGGTCTTGCTGAAAAATTATTGTTTCGTCGTCTTCTTCAATTTCTATTATATGCACGAAGAGTGGATGAACAGCATTCTCCAACAATTCCAGATACATTTGACCATCAAAATTTCTGAGTATAAAAGGAGGTCAATTCAGTGATCTATGTAAATGCTCGCCCAAAAGTTTGAATTTTGGAGATGCTGCGTATCTATTTCATGAAATACTCTGGAATGGTAGTTATGCCTATGGGCCAATGCCGTTAATGTAAAAAACAGATGTCGAAGAAATAGTTTGGATTATTGTTAATTACTTTTGTAGATCGCTTCACAGAATTGGAGTTTGCGATTGAAATCACCATCGTTCAGTTCTTGAGCTAATCATATTTTGAAAGGATGAAACTTAAGGCCTGTTCATTTGGCTTTGCTCAACCTGCTCGGAAAATCAAAGAAATCAGCTTGGAGCTGAACACGAAATGCCATAACTGCACTCCAAGCAGATATTTCCTGCTCGGACGACTTCCTAGCTTGCTACCCCAAATGAACGCGCTTTTTGTTAAGACTGCACGTGGATAGGACATTTTATATATAGGGATATTTTTCTCAAAAAAATACCACGATGCCTTTCAGCCTTTCAAAATTTGTGGTCATATTATTATTTTATATTCCGCGGATTTTGTTGATTATCTGTCATCTTTCTACTTTTGCTCTAACTGCTCCATCTCCAGACTAGGTGCAAGTAGAGCATGATCTAGCTGATCTCGAGCACAGTGCTCCATCCCAAGCGAACAAAAAAATATCAGCTGCTCGAGCCAAATGAACATCGATCTTCTGCTCTAAGCCGCTTAAAGTAGTGAGAGCAAACCAAATGAACAGGCCTTTATTTTATTGTAGGACTTGCTGAATTGTTGCACGTGACATACCAGACACCTCGGACAATTTCTTAGTACTAAACGTGGAATCCGTGGGTTCTTAACCTAAATTAGCAGCTTCCCACCCGTCATCCCTTTCATACACCCATTGATTCAGTATCGTCAAATTTAGCAACCAGTTGTAATACATAAACAACGGACGCATTTTTTCATGTCATTCGTTAAACATCATCGCGGTTAATCGCGCATTGTCGTTATTTCTATAAAAATTTTGATCATTTCTACCCTTTCTACCATGGAATAAACCATCTTGATTTTACTAAAAGTTAACAATCGATTTGACACAAATCTAACGTTCTTGATAATACACGTTGATCTGATTAAATCAGACACACATGTTTACCTTTTTTAAGAAAAGCAGAAGAAAAATAGAAGAAACTAATTGACTCGTTTGCTATTTGATCTGTCATTTCGTTATGGATGAAAATATTGACGCAACATTTTAGAGCCATTTAGGTGCTCGAAGAGATGTTCAAAAAGAAGTGTCGCACGATTCTTCTCCCCCATTAGAATCTCTGAGGTCGTCCTTTCTTTGCTAGAAGGTTGAAGCTACGTAGATAAAAAAAAGATGAAACATACTTCCCTCTGGAGTCAAAAATCGACGGATCTGAGCGTCGTTCCAGATTTTCATTTTAAATATTGAAAATCGAGGTGCAAGTTCGTTGGGTCACCCTGAAGTATGCTATCAACGTAATTGCACTGTGAATGAGAATAATATATCTTACAAAATATCTGACCACATTTTATCTGTAAGGGTTGAGGTTGGTATTGCAATTACCTAGGCCTGTTGATAGCTGAAAGTATATATCTATGTAGGCAGTTTAATAATTATTTTTGTTACGAAGCACCCCTTGTATGCCACTGATCAACTAAAAGTTGGATAACTTTTAATTTACTAGTCCAATCGTTAGTCGAAAATGCAGATGCGAAGACATTCCGCATAGAGCTATCAGTTGTCAATTAATATCTCCACTTACACCAAAGAGTACCGATTTTGCTCGGCTTCCTAGTTTGATAAGCGCAATAGGCAATATTAATTACAGGAAGCTGAGTGAGTTAATGTCCATTTCTGCATTAATTGCTTTTACTAGTGTAGGTTATTTGTTGTTTGTTAACTCCTATATTTGGGTATCGCAAAACGATAACTTTGTACTGGACCGACGACGTTATGTCAAAACATTAACTAATGATTTA
>MU186584.1:68861-89316 GCA_016904865.1 Pissodes strobi | reverse complement strand
ACCCCCCCCCCCCCCCCCCCCCCACCATGAGGCGCACCTACCATAAAGATGTCGACCCCATTCTCTCGAAATTATTATTTTACTTGGGAGGGGTGGTCCAGTTTTCGTCCAGGATCTTTATTTTACCCCTGCTACATGGCCTGAAAATTTCAAGCATATAGCTATACTGGAACATACTTAATTAAAGGGGCGTTTCACTGTGATAAGCGTTTCACTTTGATAAGATTTTTTCTGACTTTAAAAATTAAAATTAAAAAAAGAGCGAGGGAAAAAATTTTAAATAACTTTAAAACTTTCTAAACGGCATACTATTAGGCACCTTAATACGCAATTTTGCTCTAATTTGACCTAAACTGTAACTTTTACGGTTTTCGAGATTCCCATACATAGACTCGAATTCGAGCCACCCTGTACAATGTAATATATTGCTTCTGATATATGTCCTATGATGATCCAAGATGATTTAGGTCAATCCATTGATTCCTCATGAGACTTTCGTTCATCAAAAGCAAATCCTTTTGACATCACCTCAATATTACACTAGAAAATTAGGCGAAAACATTTACATTCAGTAAAAAATTACCTATTATAATTTATATTTTAAATTTTTTTACATCCTCGTTATATGGAGCCATACAAGGGAAAAAGTAGTTTAATTTGTTTTAAAATTTATTTATTTGTATACAGTCATGAAGCATTATATTTGGTTGAAAATTAAGTACTTATGAAGCTAAATATAGTTCTCTATACCATATTAAGGAAAAATACAAGAGTTTGTTTTTTAAGCACGTTTATCAAGATTAATAATTGCACTAAGCGACATTGCATTAAAATTAAGTGTTGACTCTTCCAAAAATGCCGAGCACAACAAGATTTTCCCAGAACTTTATTTTCGTCAGTTAAATAATAATAATTGATAAGGCTCGTGCCCTATTTACCAATAAATCTATGTCATTATATAATTAATTTTAATGAAAACAAAATTGATAAATTAGCTCAGGCATATACCAGGCGCTCTATGCATCGAAAATATAATAAAAAGCCAAGACGAGATAGTGTTTCAAATTTTGTTTGGGTTTATTTACCAAAAACATAATTGCCACTGTGAGAACTATCTTCTTAGTAGAGTTACCAAAAGACGGATAATATCGACCTTAGAACCCAGTTTCTTGAGGCATAGAACTTTCACAGTGACTATATTGACTCATTCATCTCCATCGAAGTTATTCTCTTTTAATTTAGTTTAATATGAAGTCAAGAGAATGGCCCTAAGCTTAATTCTCCTAAAGTTTGTCACATTCATCAGAACAATCATCGGTGCAAAACTTGACAATAAATAGAAAACTGGCCTCGGGCCTTGATTGTTAAGTGCGCCAGGCGTTTTCATAGAAATTTTCATCTTTGTCAGCTTCCCTGTCAGTCAAAAAAACTGGGGCATAAGGTTTGAGTAGAATTAATAATACATACTTTCTGGAATGAAAATCCAGTTGGTTCGGAAGGTCAATTTTAGAAATCAGGCCACAAATACATCCAATAAAAATGTTTATTTAACCGAGGGTTTCGCTTGCCAAAATTTTATATATAAACAAGTATTTATATTCAAGTTGCATTAACGTCAGAGACGAGATATTTTAAGTAAAATAAACGTATTATTAGTTTTTTTTTATAGACAAGTATACATAGCATATATTTTTAAACTAGGCAATATTGTTTTTGTGTTCTTATCGTTATATATTACGAAAAGAATGGAGAATCTTGCGACTGTTTTATTTAGGATACTTTTTGTACGTTTTATAGTTGTAGATATTAATTAGTTTTATTATTGCAACTTTTGATGTAAGCTCCCTTTGTACAGAAAATGTTAAACAGACAGTAAGTAAGTATTCTTGGCTCCACAGAAATTTTGAAAGTTTGCGACAAATAAGCAATAATTTAAATCGTTTTATACTTCTATTTGTAACTGCTAGAATAAATGTCATGTTCAAATCAATGGTTTATTTTTTATTGACAATATAAGTGTATATACCTACCTCTCAAAATAAGTCAATTAGAACTACAAAATTCTATTGATTGATTTTCCTTATCCTTGAAGAGTTTATTTTTAAGGGTATAAATGAGTGAAAATACAAAAATTTAATAACGCCATGTTAGAAAAATTGGGAAGGTTGAGCTACAAAAACGGAACCCAAATTTAATGCATACAAACGAATTTACAAGAAATTAGCTTCAATTATCTGGAACTAGATATTGATAAGCATCAATGATAATAAACATAAATAAAAAAAAACGGTGTTTGCTTTGGGAAGGTCAGACTTAAAAAACGAAACCTAAATTTAATGCATACAAACGAACTTACAAGAAATTAGCTTCAATTAACAGGAACTAGAGATTGATAAACATCAATTATAATGAACATAAATTAAAAAAAAACGGTGTTTGCTTTGAGGTTTGACCTATAAAACGAAACCTAAATGTAATGCATACAAACGAACTTAGAAGAAATTTGCTTAAATTAACTAGAGATTGATAAACATCAATGATAATAAACATAAATTTAAAAAAAAACGGTGTTTAAGACCACAAGACAGAAGTGCAAACTTCAACAAGGCGAGATTAATATTATAAAATATAAATATTTTTTGTGTATTAAGAAAGTAACATTGATATATATAATTATAATTGTGTATCAATTATTCTGGTAAATTTTGTCGTGAATCATGATCTTCATTTATGTCATATTCTAAAAATTGGCTTGGCTCTTACAGTATATAGGAAAAAGGCTTGGCTGAAGTCTATTCGTTCCCGAATGAGCCTACATAGCCGAAGGTGACGGCTCAGTCTCATTCAATACCCAGGAAAAAGTATGAACGCCGCCTAAAGAAATGGTGACTTAATTAACAAATATTATTCAATATGGCGTTCGATATCTAAATAATTAATGTTGAATACAAAAATCGGATAAATTAGATGAATAATTATTTATTTATTTATTTTTCTACACACACAGTACCCTACAGAATCATACTATGCTAAATGGTAAATTAAAAACACAAATTTTAAGTCGACAAAGCGATTTGAACACATTCTTAAAACATTAGTTGTCTCTTTAATACAGACAGACTAACCATAAAAATATCATATTGCGAAAAACATCTATGGTAATTATTCACTAGCCTATTGACAAATGCATTACAACCATAATTAGATAGATATATAGATAAGATGCTTTATTGTCATAAAAAAGCGTGTGCACTAAGTGCGCATATCTGCAGTGAAACTTCTTAAACATAAAAGCCCTAGCCTTATACATATCGTAACGATTTGGTTAAAAGGTAGTTTTTATAAATATACCACTCAATTAACAAAAAGGGAAGGCCTAAATGAAAAAAATATATTCTTCCTAAAAGTTTCGCTTATGTCTTGACAAGGTAATAGCTTGTAAACTAACAAAGATATCACAATAAAACATCGTGACCGTTTTTCGTCAGCTGCCACGGCCTGCCAATTTTACTCCCGGGGCGCGTTAAGAAGTTTCACTTCACAAATTTTACAATTTGTAGACAAAGCTAGAGCTAGAGTACAAAACATATAAAAACACAAATAGAGGTATACAATAAAAAGAACAAGAAGAACCTAACTATACAAAACTTTATACAATTGTGCAAATTGTACGTGGTCAAGATATTATATAAAATATTAAATATCAAAACATTTAACATCAAATCCTAAACACTAAACACCAAACATTAAATATTAAACATGAAATCATTAATTAATAAATAATAAATAATAATCTTTATTGCACTACAAGTAAATGTAGTAAGTACAAAGGTGGAAAGTACCGTGTGCACGTATTTTAATTAACACCATTTACACAATAATAAATTAGAAACATTAAACTATTACAATAAATTAAAAAAAATTTTT
This sequence comes from Pissodes strobi, assembly GCA_016904865.1. NCBI lineage: Eukaryota > Metazoa > Arthropoda > Insecta > Coleoptera > Curculionidae > Pissodes > Pissodes strobi. The sequence continues at coordinate 85,389 of MU186584.1, read as the reverse complement.
AAAGGCACCAGTAACCTAATAATAGATTTTCACAGAAATAAAGCCATACATACTATCACATATTTGTTCACATCACATTACTCAGATTGCGGTATTACTAGTTAAATTATCACATACATAGGCTTTCACCTTGTGTTTAAAAGCAGCATAGGTTAACATCTTAAAACTACGTGGCAACTGGTTATAAACAGGGGCAGCAAGTTACAGGAAGCATGATTTGAAAATCTGAGATCTATGTCTAGGAATAGCAATGGTACCCCAAAATGCATGTCCAAACCGTGCATATGTCCCCTTAGAGTTATCATGTTTGCAAGATATACTGGTTGATTTAGCAGAAGTGATTTATGAACAATACAACTAAGGTGTACACATCGTCTCTGTGCTATGTTTCACTGAAAAACATTCCGAATGTGATGGCTGACATGATCTCTCCTTGACAGGTTCTTTACAAAACGGACACGTGAGTTCTGGACTTTTTGAATTCGATATTTATTTTGTTGCGTAAGAAAGGGTCCATAGACAACATCGACATAGGTGGCAATCGACAAGACCAGACTCTCCGTTAGAATTTTTTTAATATGTGATGGCAACAAATTTCGATACTCGTAAATTGATTTGAGTTTATAATAAGAACGCTGACAAATGCTATTAACGTGAGAGTTAAATGTTAACTTAGAGTCCATAATTCGCTCTTGCGCGTGTAAACGGAGACAAGTAGAAAACAGTAGAACTGAGATTTATGGAGTTTAAAATAGGTCCAATTTTTGATTGAATTTTTTTAAAAAATCATAATGAATTAAACTAAAGTTTCTGTGGCAAAACTTTTATTTACCTGTGAAGTATAAAAAATCATCCTTAACAAGAAGAAAAAGATGTTCATTTAAGAAAAAACAAAGATAACTCTACATACACAAAAAAAAATTAACTTAAACCTTTTTACACTATTCATCATCCGAAGATACTTCATCTAAAGCTGGCAAATTATCCCTAACATTCTTCTCAGTAGGCAGTTTCTCAATAAAACTATGAAACACTTCATCGATGTAAGGCAGTAATTCGATTAAATTCTTTTTTTTCTCCTCTGATATACAGTTTGGATATCTGCATTTCGATAAATCTACAGGAAGAGCAGTTTGACCTCTCCTACAAAATGAGATCTTTTCAAAAGGTTCATTTTCGTTATGGCTTTTCTTGTAGAAAAATATACCAAATATTTTGTCATTGCGAATCAATCTTACATTCTTCCATACAAATTTATTTCCATGATCATCCATTTCTCTAGCTTGTAGACACGATTTTAGTAACAAGGCGAAATCGATAAAATCATCCTTTTTCATCTCCTGTACCTTGAACGGGAGTTTTTTGCCACATGATCGTACCAGTTGAAACCAGTCTCTGGGCTGTTCTATAAGGCTCTCATAATGTTTCTTCTTTTTCTTAATAATTGAGTGAATGGTGTCATACTCCATTCTCGTGTGTTCTGGTATTAAGAATTATTTGATGGTAGAGTCAAAAGCTCTTTATACAAACAAAAACCAATCTGATTTGCACCTAGACCAGATAGTGTTTTCTACCACATACCTACAACATGTAGTATTGTTGTTGACGCAATCATACATTGTTAAGTTGAAGGTTCATAGTTGCCGCTTATAAAACGCCACTGATGTAGTTAGGCTTGGCGTCCATTTTTCTTCTGGCCACGTATCAGAATAAAGAGTTATATGTTTAATACATATTTGATGGTAGAGTCAAAAGCTCTTTATACAAAAAAAAAACCAATCTGATTTGCACCTAGACCAGATAGTGTTTTGCATTATAAGATCCTTTACACAAATAGTGCACTATATGAAAATCGGCCTTTCCCATTGGTCGATCCGCATGGCCCTCCGCTCGCTTCGCTCGCTACGGGGGCTCAAGAAAAGGAAACTAACCAGGTGCTAACCCAATCTAACCCAAGACATACCCAAAATCAAGAAAAAAAGCTGTTTAGAAACATAATCTTTAAAAAAAAATTTTAAAAAGCAACGGGGTTCGAACCCGGGTTTTCTAGGTGAGATCCAACGATCTAAACCTCTACACCACGAGAGCTCTTGATAGAAATCAATTGCATCACGCAGACATATCGTAATACGAGATGGATCGACAAATAGGAGAGGTCGATTTTTACATAGTGCACTATTTGTGTAAAGGATCTTTAAACGCTAGTGTTTTCTACCACATACCTACAACATGTAGTTTTGTTGTTGACGCAATCATACATTGTTAAGTTGAAGGTCCATAGTTGCCGCTTATAAAACGCCACTGATGTAGTTAGGCTTGGCGGCGGCATGAATTGCTTCAAATCAAACGTAAATACAGCTCTGTTCTGGTCCTGCTTTCCCTTTTCTTTATCCTGTTCATTCGCGGAATATGCTTCTTTAGCATCTAGTTCAATTCATTTGTCAATCTTTCTTTTTCTATAAGTTTTGGCATTTCTTATCATACATTGCTTTTTGTCGCATTCTTGGCAGGTATCCTTACTCCATTTTTTATGGATATATTCATTGTATGAAAAATAGATTTGTAAACTTTTCTGCTGACAGGCTTTTGAGGTGATATCCAAATTTTATATTCCTCATACATCCTTGTAAGAGTACAAAAAGACGGCAAAAATGTTCGATCTGCTGTTCGCTCGCGACAATAATGGCTCTTATATGCCGGGATTGAGAGGATGTGCTTCTTAACGAGTTCAATTCTGTCGGTTTCAATTTTGTTCTTTGGTGGATGGTGACCCCTCTCATCGTCCAATGTTATGCCTGTGATGAGAATCTTTTTTATAATCGTTTCAATAAATTTGTTTGATAAATCAAATGTTTTCTTAAAACACAGTTTACACACTATTAAATTTTCATTTAGTTTTAAATGGTACTTATAGTTACATTCTCTTGCGTAGCACCAATCTTCTGAGTTTTCTTTCCTTTTTTTAAAATTGAGCCTGAAGCTTCCTAATTTCCAATAGTCTTCAAATATTTTGTACCGTTGTTCATTATCAATTCTCTTTGTACATTTCTTTCTACATTTTTCTAAAACTGTACATTTACGGCCTCTTATTAATTTTCCTTTTATAGTTGAATACTCCTTGCCCTCGTTTTTATTAATGTTTCGTTTTCTCCTTGCTTCTCTTGTATTTTCTTTTACTGTTTTCCTGTATTATAAAAGGTTGCTAACACAGCTCACAAGCACTACGCACCGAGCTAAGCACAGAATATCCAATACTGCTTATATTATTCTATATATCACCACAATACTAAACATTAACAAGATCTAAAACGCACGTCCTCTGACCGCAAACAAAAATAAAGAGAGACAACTCCAGGAAATATTAGTGCATCAGGAGACAACTCGCGTTGACTCCGAATGCACTAAACAATTGCGAAGTGTTAGTCGAGATAACTTAAGATAGCTGCCTGTGCACATTAAAAAAAAAGTTGTCTCATATTACACTACACCAAAAAATGCGCAAAATTATACATATTAACTTATCTCCTTCAGCACACAAATAGCTTTTTATGCAACGACCTGTTTGTCGTAGTTAACTCAAAACGCAGTTTTTCAGACTTGTCTCCTTTTGCACGCGCACGAGCGAATTAATCCCAGATTTTTTACCTCAGCAACCAAATCCACTCCACTACCCAAAATACTAATTCGCAAACCCGTTACATCAAGATTATTTCGAGAGTATAGAATTGCCTGGGTCTTACGAGGATTTATCACCAGCGAGTGTCGCCCAATCAGAAATACTCGCGAGGTCCTCATTAATACAATTAACTGTGCCAGGGAGACAGGATACAATTGAAGGAAGGTATATCTGTAAATCATTTGCATAAATATGATATTTTGAGTGTTTTATATGATGGATGAAATCAGAACTGAATATGATAAATAGGAGAGGGCCCAGGATCGATCCCTGTGGAACACCCCTCTCAAGAACCCTCCAATCCGACCTTGATACTTCTCCGCCCTCCATCAACCTCACCGCCTGTTGCCTGTTTCGAAGATATCTATTGAACCAACCATTAGCGTTCATCCCATAAAAAGCCAATTTTGCCAACAACAAATCTATATTCAAACTATCAAAGGCCTTAGTCAGGTCGATCATAACCGCTGGACACACCCGACACTCATCAACTGCCTGAGTAATGTCACTAATCACCTTTAGAATTAGCTTCGATTTGATACAAAACCCGATTGCAAATCTGGCAGAACGTTCTCTTGCTCTAAAAACTCCGAAATTTGTGATTTAACAATTTTCTTCTAGAACTTTAGACATAGTTGGAAGTATACTAATAGACCTTAATTCATCAACACCTGTAGGGTTATTAACTTTAGGTATGGGGGTGACTAGTGCCATCTTCCAGAGGTCAGGAACAGTACCATTTTCTAATGAAAAATTAATAATATGAGTTATTAGCCCGAGACAAAATGGCAAACAGGATTTCAGCATACTGATTGAGATTCCATCAATCCCAGTGGCACCACTTCGGAGACTATTTAACGAGGCCAATATGTCTTCCTCAGTTACAAGTGCGAACCGAAAATGCAAGCGATCTCTATTGCTGTTCAAAAGATCGTCAATCATACCCTGATCTACATCAACGTGAGGAATATTATCAAGAAAACTGTCATTTATTAAATTCGGAAACCAGTGTGTAAGATGCTCAAAATTAAGCATTCAATAAAAAAGTCGTTGACTGCGTTTAAGGCTCTCTCCAGTACATAAGTATGATCCCGAAATGCGGAAAAAGATGGTATTGACTTCATTTCAAATGGCAGATAATTGTGCATTTTTTGTGCATTGTACAGTATAGAGCTTTTAAGTAACTCTGAGCGTGTGGTCGGCAGATAAAGATCATGCTCCGTATTCCTAAGCAGATAGTTGTGAGATGGCCTATCTGGAATAGCAGATACGTGCTTGCGAATTAAGCAAACGAATTCAAATATGAATAAGGAAGGAAGAGTTAATATTTCAAATTTTTTAAAGAAATCCTGGCAGTGAGTTATATATTGTTTAGTCTCAGTGAGTATCGAACAGCTCTCTTTTGTAGTTTGAAAATACGCTCAAATTGAGTCGCACAACACGTACCCCATAATGGAAGGGCGTATCGGAGGTGCCACTCAAAAAGGGCATAATAGATTGTTCTAGCAGTTGACACGTTAAGCTCCCTGGAAACAGTTCACAGCGCAAAACAGGCAGAACTTGATTTTTTTGATAAGGCATGGATGTGCAAGTCCAACTTTAAATGGTTGTCCACAACAAGCCCCAAGAATTTCACAGATTCAACGACGTCAATAGTGGTGTAGTGATGTTATTAAGTACAAAGATTGCAACATACTTTTATATGACAAAACTTTAGTTTTAGAAACGTTGAGGCCCAGGAGATTAGAATCGCACCATGATTTAATGGTCAGTAGATACAGGTCTGTGAAGCGCCGTAATATCCGGATTGCTCCAAGTGAAACTAGTATCGTCCGCAAAGAGACATCAGACATTACCGCTAATGTCCAGACAAGCAATGTCGTTGATAAACAGCAGAAACAAAATAGGGCCTGACCCTGACGTACTCCACAATCTATTGGTTTGCAAGAAGACATCGACGTATCAACTCTCACAGCTGACTTCTGTTGTTAAGATCATTTCCGCATTTGTTACTTAAAAATCCAAATTGATGGGTAAGTAATTATTTTGTATTTCGAGAGAAAAGATAGAAGGCCTTTTTTTAACCAATCTTTCAATGATCTTTGATAATGTGGGAAGGAGTGCAATAATTGGGTGATAGTTCGAAGCTTGGTCTTTATCTCCTCCTTTATGCAAAGGAATAATGATTTCCGTCTTAACAGATTGGAAAAACCCCATTTTGGAATAACTTGTTAATTAAAGTAGTAAGATGGTTTAAGGTGCATTCCGACAGGTTTGAGAACATTTTCAGAGTAAACCCATCAGTCCCAGATGACGATTTGTTTTTAATGTCTTTAATTGTGCTGCGAAGCTCAGCAAATGCTACAGGCGCGAGGCGTAAAGAAGAAACTGTGTAAATTCACATTAGCATTAGAGAGATGGATGAGATGGATGAGAAGGAGTTATGGTGTTCATTAAACCTTTAGCCACATTTACAAAGTAATTGTTTAGGTTCTCAGATGAATTAGCGATTGTGCCAGACGAAGAAGTCTAATTCCTTAAGTCATGCACAATAGAACATGACTCTTGAGCAACGTTACTGGATTTAGCCAGCCTCTCATTATAATAAAATGTCCTTGGCAGCTTTTATTGTTTTATGATAGACGTTTCTGTAGTTTCACGTAATCATGGAAGAAGACGCTGCCCGAGAATATTTTTAGGTGAGATAATGAACGCATGTTCTTTGCAGATGTGCGTAATCCTTTAGTTGGCCAGGGTTTATGTTGTTTAATTTTGATAGGCCTAAGCAGAAATGATTTGAACGTCAGGGTATATAAAGTTTTATAAATCTAAAAAATTCGGTATAGACATCATCAGAGAGGACAACCCAGTTAGGTGCTTGAAATTTAGATAATTTTTGTCCGAAAAAATACGGCATAATATGCGCGAAGCAATTTTGCATTTGGATTTTACCGAAAATTCTGTTAAAACTGCCTCATGATCAGAGAAACCCGAGTTAAAGACAGCACAGTCAATGAATTCTGGATCAAAAAATGACGCGCGACATAGTCTATACTCTATAGTACTAAAACTAGTTTTAGTTATTCTAGTTGGTGAGTTAGTATGCATGATTATACCAAAGGAGTCGAAAATGGCCCGAACGGATTCTTGAGCAGCACACACTGGAAAAGTTAACATTAAGGTCGCCACACAAAATTAAAGGCAGGGACTCAAGCAAACTCAGTAATCTTTGACTGAATATACGCATGTCAGCGTCAGGGGTTCTGTAAATACAAACAAGATAGAGGTCATAAATAATATGACGATGGAAAATCCATATATTTTCTGACACAATAAATTATCGAACTTAGTCACTGCCGAATAGTTCTACAAAAACAACCATAGTCCGCTAGAATTCCCGCAAAAAAACACCATTGTCCCGGACAATGGCTGTTTTTGTCGGAATTCTAGATGACGCCGTGTCGGTGACGTGTTACCGAACTGACAATCTGGCATTAAGTCTTTTATACCAAGATGAAATTCAAATCAAACCCCAAAAGCTAGGGTTTCTAAGAAATCTTGCTAAATGTCTGAAAGTTCCTGAAAATATTCGATATTATCTCAATTTGCAATCAAACGTTCCTCAGTCCAGCGCCTGCACTATCGTCCTGAACTGGAAACAAACAACGAAGGTAATAGCAGTGGTGCAAAAAATTAAATTAGGGATATATGATATTGATATAGAGTTTTTAGTTTACCATAATTACATTAAATTTACATTTTTCCAAAATCTAAAATTTCTTTAAAAACCACCATTGTCCACACTTTTTTTTTAGTTTTTGTTTTAAAGATTATGAATATTTGAACTAAGTTATCTGGGCAGACGATAGAGTTAAGTTGATATGAAATAAAATACATCTTATATAAAAAAATCAAATATTTAAGCTAAACGTTAACTATGACTTTCCCTAACCTTCTGAAGGTGTTGAAGTCTCTTTGATGATAAGAATGACCTGAAGGCAGAGAGATCCATTTCAACTTCAGCCGAACTAATTCCGTAGGCGTCGTGAAAGCGATAATAATATTATTACGCAAAGAGTCCACGTGACTAGGAAGTCCCTCCGAAGCTAGAGCTAATTTGATTCTAGTGTTGCTGTGCCCTTCAAAACACACTGGAGGGTTGGTTATGGAGATAGGCAAGGAACAGCCGAAGAACCTTTAATATCGAGGGGTCCCTCAGTCTAGCCAGCAAATAACGTCCATTAACCGCATCCGAATCTCGCGACAGCCGCACTATAGGTGGAGTCATCGGGTCCATCCAGCCCACTATCCAACTGAGGTTAAACACGTCCTAGTATTTATTACTAGTTTATACCTCTAACTAATGTAACTTCCCATTAAAGAATTTATTTAACACAAAATACTAGTAAGTAACAGCTGTTACTTGAAGTTTTTTTGTTTTGCTGCACATAAAAGGAAAATCCTATGCCACTCAAAGAGCGGTGCGTATGCGGAGGAGATGGTAGACGTTGGAATTGAAGCGCTGTAGGTCATAGTTTTCGGGAAAGACGTTACTCGCAAGTCCATTCCAGAGCGAGGCAGTTCTCCAGACAACGGAGCCCCGCAACAGGGACGTCCAAGGTATTCGCAACTGAATCGTATGTTGATGAGCATCATCGACGGGAGTTTCTGTTTGGCACAACTCTGGATGGAATCATAAATGCCAGCTCGCTCGAACACCTTCCGTAGTAGTATCGATAGTAAAGAGATAGGTATTCGATGTTCAAGGCCTTTAGTCAACTCTGGGTGATCCACAAGACGGACTGCTCTCCCCTGTATGGAGTCCAATATCTGGAGCAAATATTTACGTGCCGAGCTCCACACATGGCAGCAGTATTCCAGAGATGATCTTATCTGGGCCTTATAGAGCAATTAGAGTTGATGATGTGAATATAACTTTTTTGCCCTATAGAGTGGTCCTAGCTTTTGTGTTGCTGCCTTGGCGATTTTGGTAACGTGATTACGCCAAGACATGTTGTTATCTACGTTGATGCCCAACATGGATGAGGCCAGATCCAATGTTTGTTCTGTCATTGATAAGTCAGGTCCTGCGGTGCCTGCTTTTTTTAAAAAGATAGCTGCTTGAGTCTTTCCTGCGTTAAAGTGGACATTATTTTGCTCACCCCATTCCACGATGGCAGCTATCTGATTTTCTCGCTCGCGTTGTGAACGAGCAGCGGTCATTGGAGTCCTCGACATGAATGAGGATATATATGAGTGCTGTCGTCTGCAAAGCTGTAAATAGCATTGATTGTCGTGTCTAAGATATCGTTGATATAGAGCAGGAACAGTGTGGGAGATAATATACACCCTTGAGAACCTCCTGCATTGATTTTAAATTCTTCCTAGAGATATCCATCAATACCAACTCGGATGCTTCGAAATACCAACTCAGATGCTTCGATCCCTTAAGAAATAGAAGCAGTGCTGGTGGTAGTCCGGATGCTGTCAATTTGCTAACAATCCGTCATGCCACACATTATCAAATGCTTTGGATATGTCGAGAGCCACTGCACGAGATTCGCCGTAAGCTCTCGATGGCTTTGGTCCAGAGGTAGGTCACATAAGTCAGGAAATCTCCCGTTCTGTGCTTGCGGAAGCCATACTGGCGATCACTTATGATGCCTGCCGATTCGAGATATTTTAAGAGCTGTTCGATGATCAGTTTCTCCCTGACTTTGGACATAATGGGAACTAAGGCAATTGGACAGTAGTTATTTGGAATCGTTTTTTTTTTACCTTTCTTCGAGATTGGTTGCACTTGAGCGCCTTTCCAGCTAGAAGGAAAGCATGCAGATCTGTATGATAGGGAGAAAAGCCTGCATAGTGGAGCTGTTAGTTCAGCAGCACATTTCTTAAGCACTATTGCTGGAACGCCAACCGGTCTTGTGCCTTGTTCTGTCTAGGCTTTTGAGTATTCGTTTCACTTGGCGTTGGCGAAATACCAGGCCTGGCGTTGAGGAATTCACTCTCGGGATAGTTGGGGGAGTCTTTCCTTGATGATGTAAGGTGGAATTTGAAGCAAATGGGAATGTTCACTTTTTCTTTGGTCGTTTCGCTATTGAGCCATCATCTTTGATCAGTGGTGGGATTGACGTCTTTGAGAAAGCAGGATTGACAGCTTTGGCAACTGACTAGAAGGATCTTGATCCGTTAGGACAGTTGAGAAGTCTGTTCTTGATCTGTTAGTTATGTCCCTCTTTGCTCTCGTCAATTGTCCGCTTACACTGGCTTCTAGTCGTGATGAATGTATTTCGATTTTCGGCTCTCGGTTTGGGATACTTACAGCAAGTACAAGCAAATACTCTTTTTAATCAACATTCAATGTGGGCCAAAACCACGTCGTTCCCTAGGTCGGTCTGGTATCAGCAGTTTACTGCAGCACCTGTTCTTATAAAAATTTGCTTTCGGTTGCGACTGGAGTGAATAAAGTAATGATAAAAACTAGGGATAACTTTAATACTAATTAAACTAGAGAGATGTATTGTATCGGCTGTTTAGGGAACGGAGATTGATAGTTGGCGGACATTCGCTTCCTGACTATAGACCTCGTCACTAGCAGCGTTTACGGTCCAGGAAATATAAAAACACTCCACACTCGCCTTTAGATTTTCCAAATTGGCAACGAGTATGGCAAATGAAATGCCACTGTGACAATCACAGTAACTTTCGAATGCTCAATCAAAATTTTAGTAATAAATGGCTTCATTTTTTCATAATACCGACTCAGAAGATTCTATTAATCCAGGCATTAGTAAGCTTTAGACTATGAATATTCCAGACACCTTCAATTTTAAATACCTACTATTTTTTTTAAAGGATGGTGTCCGAGACTTTTGGAATTTGTGTCTGCCCTTAAATCGGGGTTAATGGAAGAAATTCACACCATAGAACAGTTTGTGATAAAATTACACAATATTTATTCGTTCGTCTGCCAGGTAAGAACAAAGTTTATTTACAGTTGGCAACAAAACTGATATTTCTTTTTCCCCGGCATTATGAGTAGGTTGAGAAAATAAGGTTGATTTATGTTCAAAAATAGTCTAGTTAACTCACTTTTTCTATTTTGGCACATCAAACATTTGATTTTTTTTGATGAAGGCATTTTACAAATAACTTAAAAATTTAGGCATTTAATTGTTTGCGTTCGTCGTCGAACGAAACCAAAACGTCAAAACAATGAAAACTATGGTTAGCGTAGCGTTCATTGCCTCAGCGAAATTTCGAACGTTGCCAAACTGGAAATATTGTATTTGATCCTTAGATTAAGATGTTGGGAGTGTGTGAGAAAATAGAGATTTTGTTTTGTAAAATGTATGCATTTAATATATTAGTCACTATGCATGTCTTAGGTATGTCAGAGGAGAAAACATTGGCACTTTTACACTTAACAATGAAATCCATAATCACAGCACCAGGCAAAGCTTACATATAAACATACTCAAATTTCAACTGAGCCATAGCCGGTTTGGGGTGAATTGCTATGAACCCATATTTTATAATACACTTCCTAAGTGTGCAAATCTTAGATGACAAAACCTTTTTAAAAGCCGTAAAAAAAACATTTACACAGGTACGCGTTTTACACCGACACTAGAATTTTAAATACTACACTGAGAAAAACCCTAATAGAGTATTTTGTTTTGAAGTGAAACTTCTTTAGCGAGGTGTCAGCAAAAATGCTTATCAAAGTGAAACGTCCCTTTAATTAAGCATGTTGCATGATAGCTATAGGGTTGAAATTTTCAGGACATGCAGCCGGGGTAAAATGAGGGTCCTGGACAAAAATTGCAATTGAAAAATTGCTGGGAAAGTTAGTAAAAGTATTATAAAACGAAATAAAAAAAAATAAATGTTATAGAAACGCGGTTTTCGGCGAAAGTAGCCAAAGAAGTTCAGCTACAAGGTCGGGGATCGCAAAAATGGGAAGAAAAAAATGCTTTATGAAAAAAAAAAACAAAACTTTTTGAAAATGTGGGAAAAAAATTGAATAAATCGTATAAAAATGTTCGGAAAGTTAATAAAAGCGTTATAAAACGAAATAAGAAAAAAAAATATGAAAAAAGACAAAACTAAAAGACTGTTCGAAAAGTTAACAAATGTATTATAAAACCAAATAAGAAAATAAAATAAATAAAAAAAAAGAAAAATTAATCGAAAAATTAAAGAAAGGTCTTCTAATACTCTAGAAGAGCTTTCTCTCAGTGTAGTATTTTATGTGAGTGTGATTGAGTCAAATGGAGTGTCTAAATTACCTTGTACCTTGTTTTTCTTTTTATTGTGATTTTAAATGTGATATGTATGTGAAAATATTGTTTTGATTTTTGTGTATGTTCATATCATAGGATGATAGGTATGAGTATAGGTGATGTGAAATTCTGAAATATTAAAACTGTAATATATTTTAGGTTCCTGCACTGATTGGGGACTTTTATGTTGACTTGTGCAAACAAATTTGTATTTGTAAAGCATGTAATAAAATTGAATTAAATTGAAAATTGAATTAAATAGCAAACCTGTTTTCGCGGATGCGTAACAAATATATAGTACCGTAAAATTAAGTGTCTTCTGACGATTTTTGAGTTTTTTTTTAATAACTACCGTTCTTTATTTATTTTTTAAATTTGAAATATTTACTATAGATACATTTGCTATTGGTGCATATATTCCCACTTTTATTTTAATTTCACCCTTTCCTTTTTAAACTCATATTTAGCGACTATCTTTTTTTAAAAACTTTGCATTCTTCTTGAACTGAAAAATTTATTTATTAAAGTAAAAAACAAGTTTTAAAAAACATAAACATAATAAATTCTAAACATAAAATGAAAGAACAAATATTATTAACCCAAATTCTGCGTTTTAAGCAAAAATAATTTTTTTTAATGTCATGAACGGATTAGCCAACCTACTTTACCGGAATATCATCAGATAAATTTGAAAATAAATATCGGTCTCTTCATAAACGATTTGGATTTTAAAAATTTAGGATATCTGAGACCGCTAGGATACTTTCATTTCATTTATTAATGGGAAATGAAACAATATTTGATTGTCATTGCCTTTTTTCTCCTTAAAAGTGTAACTGAATATATTGAGTTCGAGGAAAGGTCATTTGAATCTTTAATATCTTCTACAATTAATCCAATACGCTATTTACACTTAGAACACAAGGCTATTATAACAACAAACATATCCACTTTAGGAACATTTAAAACGTCATAGGAATCAACAGTCTTTTGGATTTTTATTTTATCTCTCAGGAAGATCAATGGAGCCTCATCCTCTGAATCGGTGGATAAAATGGTATCAGCCTCTGGATCTCGGCGACGGCTTCACTGAAGGCAAAGAAATAGAATCTGAATCGGATGAGTCATTTTCTTCCATAATAACGTCCTCAATTATTGTTGTGTATGAGGGGGGGCTGTAGGAGTAGCACCTTCGCTGCGAAACGGCCACACCTACACATCTGCGAGGGTGGTTTCAATGCACTGGTCTCCACAGGGTCTCCAGCTCTTGTTGGCTTCAAGCGCCACACTTTGGTAAACTGCGTTGACCCGCAGGCTAAACCACGTGAGGGTAACCAGTTACGGTAAAAATCTGAGTACCGCAATAATACCATGTGGCGGTGGCGAAGATGTACTTCACACACAGCGCTGCAATGGTAGTGGGAGGCGCAACTGTAGCAGTTTCCACACTGCGGTGCAGAAGGGAAAAGGAAGTCCCACTACACTATCTTTCCATTTATTCAATATGGCTGAAATAAATATAAACAGGGCCCTCGGTCCGAGACACCCCTTAAGTGGGGAGAGGGTGCGAAGAATCCATAGAAACTAACAAAATACAAATATATAGAAAATAAACCAAAATCGCAACTTGGAATGTACGTAGCCTATATATGGCAGGAACACTCACCAGATATGCATAGACTGGGGGTCAAGATCTTGGGACTAAGCGAGGTGCGAAGGCCAGGTATTGGGACTTATAGGACTAGAAATGGCGTCCTCTACTACTCCGGTGGCAACGATCCCGAACACCGGTATGGCGTATACTCATCTCCCCTGAATTAGAAAAATCGGTAATTGGCTTTATTCCACTCGGAGATCGAGTGATGCTTCTAAGGCTCCTCACTACTCATAGAGTTATGAACGTAATTCAAGCATATGCTCCACCAAAGGACACACCTGATGAGGTGATCGAGCAGTCCTACTCTGCTTTAGAAGAAGCTATAAAAACAACAAAACAAGGAGAGATGACAATTGTTCTTGGCGACTTTATCGCCAAAATCGGAAAAGGCGCCGATGGCGCGGTCTGCAGAGATTATGGTCTGGGAGTACGCAATAATAGAAGTGATCCTCTGGTGCAATTTTGTACAGACCACCGCATCTCTGCTGCCAACATTCTGTTCAAACAACATCCTCGACGTCTATACACGTGGAAATCCCCAGCCGATCGTGATAACCGCATAGTCAGAAATCAAATAGATTTCGTTCTCATCAGGGGTCATTTAATGAAGTTAGTCAAATCAGCAACAACATACCAGGGTACGTCAACAGCGACCACAATCCCGTAGTAATAAATCTACAGCTCTTTTAGAAGCCCAGGAGGTTGACATTGGGTATGCACAAGCCTCTAAAAAAACAGTGGATGACAGATGAAATTCTTCAACTTATAAACCAGACAAGGAAACTGAAATCCACAGACAATAACCGGAAGGGGGGGGGGGGGGGGGGCAGTGAAAAAGAGACACTAGAAAAAAAAGCACGACTCGTTTAATCTCCCCGAAAAGATCAAGGAAATCACAAACCCGCAAGGCAAGCAGATTTTGAAGAACACTAACAACAAGATTTTAACGAGCGTTGAGGAAAAGCTAAAGAGATGGAAGGAATATGTTGAGGCCATCTTCAATGACACACGATTCCGCCAACCACCTAAAGACTATGATATCAGCCAGCCCAGTCGTACTATCACGATAGAGGAAGTGAGACATGCTATAAAACTTCAGAAAAATGACAAGGCCGTAGGACCAGACCAGATTCAGGCGGAAACCTTGAAATTGATCGTTAATGCAGATGATAGGGGCCTAAAGCTTTTACATCCTTTTTTAACTCAATATACGAATCTGGGAAAATACCAACGGACTGGCTGAGGTGGGCGTTCATCACTTTACCAAAAAAAAAAAACGAACGCTTCTCAATGCGACGACCACCGTATGATAAGCCTGATGTCTCAGATCCTCCAGGTCTTTCTCCGTATCGTCCACACCCGCATAAAGGCCAGATGTGAGGGACAGGTTGGCGGAACGCAATTTGGATTTAGGAACGGAGTGGGCACGCCGAGGCTCTCTTCTCTCTCAACGTTCTCAGACAACGATGCAGACTTGAATGTGGATATGTACCGCTGGCTTTATCGACTACCGAAAAGCTTTCGACTGTGTCTCGCACCAAAAACTCATTGAGATTTTAAAATACACCGGAGTCGATACGGGAGATCTGAACATCATCACGCAGCTGTACTGGCATCAAACTGCAGAAATTAGGGTAGAGGGTATAACATCCGAAGAAACAGAATTTAGAAGGGATGTTTACACAGGGGTGTGTCCTCTCCTCTTCAATATATACTCGGTGGCAGTGTTCCGAGAGGCACTGGAGAATGTGAAAGAGATTGTTAAGATCAACGGCACCCTTATTAATAATACACGATTCGCTGACGATACGGTCGTGCTCGCCGGCAGCTTCCCACATCTCCAGAATATGGTGGACCTTATCGTTGAACATAGCACACAGTATAACCTACCCATGAACGTTGCCAAGACCAAGATGATTGTGTTCTCCAAGACACCAAGACGGACGATGCTTCAAATTAACAACCAGGTCGTGGAACAAGTGCCGTCCGTTAAATATTTTGGAGCCCTAGTCAACAAGAACAGTGACGAATCAAGCAGATCACGAATAAAGCAGGCCATAAGGACATTCATCCCCATAAAGACCCTCTTGACTAGTAGGGACTTAAACCTACAGCTCCGCATACGTATATTGCGTTGCTATATCTTCCCAGTGCTACTCTATAGCTCCGAGAGCTGAACATTCAGCCAATCAATGGAGAGCCGCATTGACGCCTTTGAGATGTACTTGTATTGCCGTATACTGCGTATATCCTGGATAGACAGGATAACCAACGAGGAAGTAATGAGAAGAATAGGTAAAGGTAAAGATCTGCTGACAACCACCAAAGAACGAAAGCTCCAATACATCGGGCACGTTATGAGGGGAGAACGTTACGAGATCCTCCGACTCGTCATCGATGGAATGATCGAGGGTAAACAATCTGTGGGCAGATGGCAAAATTCGTGGCTAAAGGATCTGCGTCGATGGTTCGGACGGACATGTATAGAGATTTTCAGAGGTGCGGTTTCACGTACCATTCTAGCCAGTTGGATCGCCAACCTTCGAATGAAGACAGCGTCCTAAGAAGAAGAAGAATTGTTCCTTCATGCAAATAGCCATAGCGCAATGCCATTGAACTGATACCTACTGATATTTCTTATGTAATTCCAGATAAGATACGATCTTATGTTCGAAATTCTCTACGTAGTACACCATTGTTTTATTTGAACAATTTTAGTTTGACGACTGGCTAATCTCTTTCTTCTCATAAATATTAAGCGATAGTGTTCAAGCTCATGATGTTAAACTCATATGTCTTCAACCCGCTTTAAAATTAGTATATTCAAAAATGTTCAGTACCTTTGTGGCGATATATTTAGACATTTTACTTTGTCATTTTTTAAGTTTATATTATTTCCTTTTTAAA
>MU186584.1:43188-68461 GCA_016904865.1 Pissodes strobi | reverse complement strand
ATCAAACTCGATATATTAATTTAGGACCGTTCTTCTGAGGAAAATGTTTAAGTGATTGTCAAGGTGTTACATTTATGCGCCTTCTTCTAGCCTTAGGACCCACTTCTGGTGATCTTGTTTCTTTCAAAAAATGTAATAGTACTAATAGTGTGTCAGACACATGACTCCTTATTAACGACGTCGGAGAATTGGATTGAGTTGGTAGTATATTTACAGCGGATGGTATGTTTTGTCTACGGCCTACGGGGCAGTCTTTTCAAGACGGCTGCTGGATCGTATGGAAAAAGCCCGCATGTTCAAAATCCTGATCAAATATTCGTTTTTGGATTTTTATTTTATCCTTCAGGAACATTAAGGGAGCCTCATCCTCTGAATCGGTGGATTAAATGTTATCGGTCTCTGGATCTGGTATACTGGGCTTTATCTACTGAAGGCAAGGGAATAGAATCTGAATCGGATGAGTTATTTTCTTCGATAATAACGTCTGTTAGTCATCGTCAGTTGTTTATTCATAGGTCGGTCCTGATAATTTAAGATCGTTCTTCTGAGAAAAATGTTTAACTCTTTGCCAGGGTGTTACATTTATGCGCCCTTCTCAGGCCTTAGGATAAACTTCCGGCGATCTTGTTTTTTTTTGCAAAAACATTAATGGTGTGTCAGGCACTCTGTTAATGACGTTGGAGAATTGGATTGAGTTGGTGGTATATTTGCTACGAATGGCATGTTTTTTATACGGAGGCAGTCTTTTCAAGACGGTAGTCTTTAATGCAGTCAGTGCATATTGTAGAACTCGCAGGAAGTCTGATTTTTGGAATGGTCTTTTCCTTTTCATTTCCCAGTCCGGACCTCCAGTTTTTCTTTATTGGCGCAAAGTACGCAACATACAATGGTTGACATAAACGTGTCGAATGTGGAGGAAGCAATATAAATTGTATGTCGTGTTTTTGACAATGCTGTATGACTTCCAATGCGATATATGACTTGAAAGGTTATTTATTGCCTATTAAAATGTTGATGCCCTCTTTTTGCCTAAAATACGGCAGCAGATTTGACGCAGCCACTCAACAAATGTCGTTAATTAAAACAGCACCGCTTTTGCTTATGCTATAGCACCTATCAGGAGGTCCATCTTCTTTCCACTCTTCATATCTATGATTTGCTTTATAGACCACAAACAGAGGCACCAGAAGCAGATGCAGTCATCATTACACTAATGCTGCTTTTTGAATAATCAATGACCCTGTCATCTCCACATTTCCAGACGAATTTAGGTTTTCCAGGATCATCGCTGAAATTTGTCTAATGGTAATTTATGATGTTTTCACTTGGAATATCTACAACTGATTTTTTGGAATATATTCGAAAATGTTCAGTACCTTTGTGGCAATATTTTTAGAATTTTCTCTTTGACATTTTTTAAGTTTAAATTATTCCCTTTTTAGATATCAAACTCGATATATTAATTTAGGATGAGAAAAATGTTTAACTGTTTGTCAAGGTGTTACATTTATGCGCCTTCTTCTAGCCTTAGGACCCACTTCTGGCGATCTTGTTTCTTTCAAAAAAATTTAATAGTATGTCAGACACATGACTCCTTATTAATGACGTCGGAGAATTGGATTGAGTTGGTAGTATATTTACAGCGGATGGTATGTTTTGTCTACGGCCTACGGGGCAGTCTTTTCAAGACGGCTTCTGGATCGTATGGAAAAAGCCCGCATGTTCGAAATCCTGATAAATATTTGTTATTTTTATTTTTATTTTTATTTTATTGTTCAGGAACATCAATGGAGCCTCATCCTCTGAATCGGTGGATTAAATGTTATCGGTCTCTGGATCTGGTAAACTGGGCTTTACTGAAGGCAAGGGAATAGAATCTGAATCGGATGAGTTATTTTCTTCGATAATAACATCCTCAGTTGTTTATTCATGTGTCGGTTCTGATAAGTTAAGATTGTTCTTCTGAGAAAAATGTTTAACTCTTTGCCAGGGTGGTACATTTATGCGCTTTTCTCAGGCCTTAGGATAAACTTCCGGAGATCTGGTTTTTTGTAAAAAAAAATTAATGGTTTGTCAGACACGCTATTAATGACGTTCGAGAATTCGATTGAGTTGGTAGTACATTTGCTACGGATGGCATGTTTTTTCTGCGGGGGCAGTCTTTTCAAGACGGTAGCCTTTAATGCAGTCAGTGCTTATTGTAGAAGTCGCAGAAAGTCTGATTTTTGGAATGGTCTTTTCCTTTTCATTTCCCAGTCCGGACCTCCAGTTTTTCTTTATTAGTGCAAAATACGCAACATCCAAGGGTTGACATAAATGTGTCGAATTTGGAGGAAGCAATATTAAATTCTATGTCGTGTTTTAGACAATGCTATATAACTTCTAAAGTGATATATGACTTGAAAGGTTATTTGTTGCCTATTACAATGTTGATGCCCTCTTTTTGCCTAAAATACGGCAGCAGATTTGACGCAGCCACTCAATAAATGCCGTTAGTTAAAACTAACCGCTTTTGCTTATGCTATATTACCTATCAGGAGGTCCATCTTCTTACCATTCTTCATATCTATGATTTGCTTTATAGACCACAAACAGAGGCACCAGAAGCAGATGCAGTCATCATTACACTAATGCTGCTTCTTGAATATTCACTGACTCTGAAACCTCCACGTTTGCAGACGACTTTAGGCTTTTCAGGATCATCGCTGAAATTTGTCTCATGGTAATTTATGATATTTTCACCTGGAATATCTTCAACTGATTTTTTTAGTTCCAAAGAATATTCATTGATGGTCTTATTAGTCATCTCAGCTCTACTTCGCTTGATATGTTGAACTATTTTACAGTAAGAACTTAATGTCGAGAAAGAAAATTTTTCCGGGTAGATTATTTTTCCATCATGTTACTGTTTTTTCTTTTCTTATTAAATAATGTTGGACTACCTGAAAAATATCAAATTCAGTAAGCGGACAACCTTATTTTGCTGATAGTAAGATAGCTTCAACAAATTTAATTTTTTTCTTCTGTGTTAAGCAATGTCTATTCGCCATGCTTCTTTGTCTGTCCTTTGCGTTAGAGTTCTTAATTTAATCGTTAATGGAATCGTTTGGAATTTTAAAGAGCTCAGACCCCTGTCTAAGACTTACTTTTCTGCTCCTAACTTGCATAACTGCTCGTTCTAGTTGTAACGGGTAATAATTTCGATACATTCTTGAACCAAGAATCCTTTTATATCATAAATTTTCCCGCATGCAGAAATGAATTTTATGATTCAAGTACCTAACATTTTTTAATCGAAAACGTACGACACTACAAGATGTCCGAAGTCATCAGTCTGTCCAAAGACACCCAATTTTACGGCATCCGTACTTTGTTGACATTTGATACTATTGACATTGACATTAGATAAAATAAAGTAGTCTTAGACATTGACTGCTAACCATAATTTTCAAAAAGCATCATAAAGTGTAAAATCAATGGCAGATAGCGATTTATTTCTTCCCTAACTATGGTTGTTACCTGTTGTCTTTATGCATTACAATAATATCTTATCTTTCGACATACAGTCAGCTTCGTATGAATATCTAAACCCATACAAAAGGCAGAAGGGTCGTCGGTTTAACCATCCATTGTAACGGTTTGGGTTAGTTTGAGTATTCTGCCTCCTTATAAAAGGCAGAATTGTCACCGGTTTAACATCCCTTGCAACAGTTGTAACGTGCCCTACAGCTTAACGTCATCAGGCCTCTATATCAGGGTGAATGGAGACAATTATGATCTAGATACATTTTGCACAGTGACATTTCTTCTACTCTAAAGATCTTCAGCAAAAAAAAACATAATTTTATTTTTCAAAAATAGGGTTTGAGACAAATTTAAATTTGCCTTGCTTTTCGAGTCATCATGATGATGTTCATTAACTATTCAACTTTCAATTTTATTCATCGCTAACTAGTAACGTAGATATAGGTATAGGTGCATAGGATTCACATTTAACAGTATCTGTAACATAAAATGTTTTATCTTTCTAGATAAGTTTTTTTATACTATGCGAACAACAATTTGACAGCCCCGATTTACCAGAACTTCGAACAGACAAAAATATAGTCGTCGCCTTGACCACAGTCCTTTTTTACTCTGTATTTGGATATTTCGCCACGAGAGTACGCGATATTTGTCAGGGCAACAGAACAAGGATTCTTTCAACTACTACTCCGTCATTTGCAAATTACTTAAAATGGTTGTGCAAGATTATTCTGGAATGGGCCAAAGCAGTCGTCGTGGTGTTATGCTTAAGAGAACAGGGAATCCAATACGAACCTAAGCTAGTTTACAGTTTAATAACATTTATCTATTATGTATGCACAGAACGAATATTTCTTGAGATATTTCTGCAGCTTGTTGAAGCCATGAATATAGATAAACTGGAAAATCTAGAACACCTATATGTACCCCTCTGTATGAATATCCTTGCTATAGTAGCAGGATTCATCGTAGGAGTCTACAGATTATACGTAAATTACTCGAACTTCATCCTTCTAAGCCTCTATTTTATGGTATATTTGAGGCTCAAAGACGCTTATTACAACTACTGGGAACTGCTGATAACTGAAAGGGAAGCATACTCCAGTTTTCAAGTAGCGACGAAAAGAGACATCGACGAATGGGACGACATATGTGCCGTTTGCTTAAACACTATGTCTAAAGCTAGAATTACGCCATGCAACCATTTATTCCATCCCTACTGTTTAAAACAATGTTTGAGAAATTCGTTCTATTGTCCCTTATGTAAGCAACATTTTATTGAAATGAGAAGAGCTGTAAAATAAAATGTCCCGAAAAAAAAATTATTTTTATTTCTCAAATAACTAATAAAACTCAAATTAATGATTGATATATACTTTTTTTCTACGAACGTGAGGAGCATACCTACTTTTCAAACACATTTTAATGCGGAAAGTAGGTGATTTCGGCACTAAAACTTTAGGTATTATTTTACTCTAAGCAGGAATAAATAGTATACTAAATGAAAAAACAATAAGTATACTTCAGTATTTGCTAATATTTTTTTACTAGGGAGGAAAGTGCATAATTCCCTTCCGCGGATAATTTGATATTCAAGAGTATTTTTTTTAAGGGTGTTACTTACAGCCCCGTTACTTTAACGGAATATCAAGATACCCATTTTACCATTAGAAAAATTCAGTCCTGGACTATGGAAATTAACTATTAAACAACATATATTTCGGAAATTATAGTAATGGCATATAACACATTTTCTATACATAATTGAGACTTTGAATTAATTAATCTTTTCATTGCAAAAAACTGCGTTCGCAACCAGCAGAACCTACCGGTACACATATGGCAAGTTACAAAAGTGTATATAAATTTGGTTATCTCCTTTTTGACGTGACATTTTATAGCAATGCTTTTCCATTTTGATCATCATTTTTGTTTTTGCGATGTTAATTCGTAATCCAAAGCGTTCGCCAACCCCGGTAATTATGTCCAGTAAGTCCTGTAGGTCTTCAAGATTGTTGGCCAAAATTGCACTATCATCTGCGTATCGGATGTTGTTGATGGATTTGCCGTTTGCTTTTATTCCAGCATCCATATTGGTCAGCACCAACTGAAAGATCTTCTCTACATCGTCGTAAGGTCCTTCCCAATTCGGATTTCAGCAGACTGGCCCCAAGAAAAATGCTTTATTATTCTGATATCCTATTTCGCATAGTCTGCTTATTAATAAGTCATGCTTCACTTTGTCAAATGCTTTTTGGTAGTCGATAAAACAAATGAATATACTCCTGCGCTGGCCGTAGCACTTCTGTACTACAAGCTTCATCCAGAATAAGGCCTCTCTAGTTCCTAGTCCCTTTACAAAGCCGAATTGCGTTTCTCCGCTCATCTCTTCACATTTGTCTGAAATCGTCACAGCTCTTCTGGATTGTTTTTCTTGGGTCTTGTGACAAATGTGAATCTGATACTTCCATCATCATAAATTTGATTAAAAAGATATATGAGGAGTTTCACGTTAGCGCATTTCAGAACTTCAGCATATACAGGTTGTCAATTTGAAAACTTCCCACCCTTAATATCTTTCTTCCAGTTAAAAATATGAAAAATCGGAAAGACACGTCAATTTTCTTTGTAAGGGGGACACTTTAAATAAATATTTTTAGCCTTCTGTTTCAACCCCCTAGGAAGGGTAGATGTCACCGTTAGAATCTTAAATGGGAATGGGGGTCAAGTGGTACATCGTTTTAAAGGGCGTTCAATTCTCTTTTCAGTGGTATCCTACTCTGTTGCTTTTTGTCCAGAGGTTTTCGAATAATCGCGTTTCAAAGTTGCAGAAACAATTAAACTTGCCTGCATTGAGATTTTGGTTTTCAGGTTTGTGTTTACACAAAAATTATTGTATTGGGTCTCCTTGTAGTACAAATTATTAGAAGAGTAGGTTACACCGTTAAATCGTTGAATAACAGGAAGAATATCTGGTTTAAACAATTGATTTCTCATTAATTTATTGATTATTTTACTTCGACAAAAATAAGTTTTTATTTGCGGAAGAGAAATTTCTACAATAAAACACATGGGATCTACTTACGCACTATCTTATAAGTTGTTCAAAATGTTGTCCATTTTCCTGTAAACAATAATAAAGTCTGTTTTCGAACTCCTCCCTAACATTTCGGAAAACTTCACCGGGAATTGACCGGCATTCTGCTGCAATTCACCTTTTAAGATCATCAGTATCTGCAGGTTGTGTTTTATAAACAATGGATTTAAGATGTCCCCAAAGAAAGAAGTCTAAGGGTGTTAAATCCGGTGATCTTGGAGGCCATTCAATCCGGGAATCTCTCGTTTAACCACTGTCGGACCGGAAGAAAATAATGAAGTAGAGCACCGCCCTGCTGGAATGTTAACAAATCCTCCTGTAAAACTGAATTACCCTCTGCATCAATTCGAGTTTCTAGCTCATGGGTGATAAGAGGATCAATAGTCTCTTCAAGCATATTAAGGTACAGATCACCTGTCAAGTTTCCTTCAATAAATAAAGGACCAATAATGGCATTTCCAAGAAAACCAGCCCAAACATTAACTTTTTGAGGATATTGTGTATGTCCCTCTCGAAAAATATGCGGGTTTTCGTCACTCCAATATCGACAATTTTGTTTGTTAACATTTTTATTTAGAAAAAATTAACATTCATTGTTGAAACAGATATTCGGGATTGCGTTGACTTGACAACTCATGAATTCACAAAACTCTATTGTTCTATCAAAATCATCGTCATAGAGTTCTTGAAGTCTCTGCATTTTGTATGGATGGAGTTGTGATGAATCAAGGGATAACACTTGATAAACCAAAAATTAATAAAAAAATGAATATTAGAAAAGTCACCTACCCTTGGACTATAATCTCAATAATCGGCAGGAAATTCAAAGTTCACTAGACTCGGTTTTAAGCGCGGACTATTCCCCACTTAGTTAAGCATTTCATGCAGATTCCCCCGCAAAAAAAAAGAAAGACACGCCTTGAAAAGAGTTGCGTAACATCACGCGTTTCTTGGGTGTACGGGGATTCTGGATTTTTCTGGGGGACAAAATCCGGCTATAAAAGAATGACCTTATCGAATCTATCGTATATAATGGCAAAAAGATATTTAATCACCTTCCTAAAGTGTTAAAAGCATCACCAACTACTGGACATTTCAGAAGGGCACTAAAAAAGGTGTTAATCCCAAAAGCCTACTACAGCCTAAATGAATTTTTTATGGATCGTCTGTAGGATTTAAAGCTTAATTTTTTAAACTTTTATACCGCTTATGTCTTGTTCTTTTTAAATGATTAATGTTTTTGTTGTTTTTATGGTCTTGTTTTTTACATATGTTAGGGTTAAGTTTTTTTTGTAAGATTTTGACCTTTTTCTTAAATTTAATAATTATTGTATCGTAATGGTTAGACTTATTTTTAACTTGCTTTGTAAATAGGGACTAACATTGTTTCTTTACAATAAAGCACTTTGACTTGACTTGACTTGAAGAAAAAGCAGTCTTATTCTCATATCCAGTTGCAGTGGGTCCTTATGGGCAAATTCAAAATTTTATACCAGTGGTAGCGGGTAGCTATGCCGAAATTTAGTTAAAAATTTAAAATCTTAATTTTCTAGTCGATACTATGGTCTTAGTTGTGACCAAACCGAAAGTAGTATAATATTTCAGTAAAACAATTCCGTGCTCAAGTTAGATAGTAAGTTTAATTTAAATGATGAGGCGTAGAGTGCCTGTAGCTTGGGAAACATTTATTGCTATAGTATTCGATAATTAATAGAGCATCGCATTAAATAATTAGTGTTCGTATTTTATTTAATTAATTCACGGCGGAAAAGAATATTGCTGATTGCAATTATTTTACTATTCCATAATTGTTGACTGGCTAGTAAAATATAATATTCTAGGAAAGTTGCTACACTGAAAAAAATGCACAGTGTCTAATTAATAATAACAGTGTCATTTTCTTTTAATGTGCCAGTTCTGATTGTCTGATGCTGTAGATACGAGGTTATATTAAAAAATAAGCGAATAAATTTAGCCACTATAAAAAAAGCTCCCTTTCAATTAATTTATTAAAATATCACTGATGTGGCTTA
The DNA here is from genome assembly GCA_016904865.1 of Pissodes strobi. NCBI lineage: Eukaryota > Metazoa > Arthropoda > Insecta > Coleoptera > Curculionidae > Pissodes > Pissodes strobi. The sequence goes on along the minus strand of MU186584.1, from coordinate 59,806 downwards.
CATTCATTTAATTATATTTAATATACCTGAGAATAGAATTAAGTACTGGTAAGAGGCATAAGGTGGTTTTCAACTAGGTAGCGAAATATGGGTGGTTGCCAAAGTGTATAGGTGAATTATTTTACGACGAAATAGGGTGTCAACACACTGGTACTGCGAACCCGGTTATAGATAATGAACAGGAGGTGAAGAAAAGGCCGAATTGACAGTAAGTAAAGGATTAGGGTAAATCCGCGTTCATTACACTACAGATCCCAAATAAGACGTTCTAAAATATAGGTACTCCTATTATTTTAGACAAAACCTAAAAGAAAGACCTATTGCAGATTAATCCTTCAAATAAAAAAATATATAACTTTAATTTTACCTTTATTTAAAACCATTTTAGCTATATGTCTATATACAAACATAATAAAACAAAGTTACAAAAACACCAAATCGGATCAGTAACGACATTATTGTCTGACTAGAACTTAACAATATTAATAAAGCTAGTTACAATAAGCAATAATTATAAACAGATCCTAATTAGTCGCTTGCTTGGACCGAAGAGTTTTATGCATAAGGTGATATGGTACATGGAGTCTTATTTTAATCAAAACTAGCTTAAACCACCTCAAATAATTGAACATAAAGTAGGTATAATACATTAAAACCAAAAATACCAAAGTAATATAAGTGTTGAGAAGCCTGTTTTATAGAACCCTCAAGTTGGTACCACGTACAATATTTGTACAGGAACATCACTAACGAAATATTCAGAAGCTCTGAAGTTTGAAGTAGGTCAATTACTTATGAAGAACAATTTAAATAACTATGTGTCCGATTCTGCAGCCACTGGAGCAATGTGGAGATTTGAGGTAGAACGAATTTTGAGCAAAAACTGAATCTGCTTGAAGTAAAAAAAATAAAAAACGGAAGTCAAATTCGGACATGGGTGGAAGGTACTATATAAAAATAGGGTGAAACTTATACCTACTGATTACAGAACTAACCCACAAATCAAGACACAAATTAAAAACATACTAAGGATGGCAACTCTTCTTCTACTTTCAACATAATCCCACTCAAATGGAATGTTTTATATTAAAACTAAGCGCAGACGGCCCACTCAAAATAAATAAATTAAAAATCTTAAAATTCCCACTTTTGGAGCGGAATTTAGTTATATTCCGACTTTAAACTTGGAATTTAATAATGAAATTAAAATAGCACACGTATTTCTAAAGCAATATTTTAGACCATTCTTCGGCTCAAGCATATACAATTTATTCTTGCTATAAATCTTAAATTAAAATTATATATACAACATATCTTAAACTAAACACAGGCCCCGAATATATTATAACAAAAATACGTAAAGCCTAAGAACTAACCCAAAGTACGGTAAGCATAAGATGAATGTGCAAACCCGCACCGTTAAATTGACAATTGATATTTGTTACTCACAATTCAATAATGTTCCCTAAATATTTAATTGTTTAATTTTGCCTTATGAACTTCGAATACGTTCAGTTCCATATGCTACCACAGGAGCCGTAAGGAACAGTACGCTTATATTTTACGAGCACAAAAGTAAATAATAGTATACAGAACGCCCATTATATCCCACAGGATTATATACAGTATACGTCCATGTCCCATCCATTAATTGGAGACTGTGGTTGGCATCAAATATTAACTAAATAAATTTAAATAACTATGCAAGTTATACTAACGGACATCAATATCTAAATGATCCCTAGTATCTTTTTTGCTGAGATTCTACATCTTACTATGATGCCAAAAATTAGCCGGAAATCAAAATAGCAAAGGCGCGTTTTAAGATGAGCCAACCCACGTATAGCTCCCTTACGAAGCATTTCCGGACCTATGTCGATGGGAACTTTTCTTCTCACTTTTAGCTCTAGAATCACCTCCCAAAATACATAAACGTTATTTCCGGACACTCTGTATATTATACTTTGGATCAGTGGTGGCCAAACAATCAATCGTAAGAGGTCTTTAGGCCGATCGCAAAAATATTTCGACGACAAAAAAGTCTATCGCTGATCATATAAAAGTTTGTATGGGCACCACTGTTCTCGATAGATTCGTTTCCAATACTACACATTGGTACAAAACGAGACACCTCTTCAAAACCCTTTTGACTAGGGTTAGCTCGGGTACAAAGGCAAGCATCTCATAAAATAAACTCTAATTTTGATTGAAGCAAAAGAAAAATGAAAATAGTAAATAAATTACAAGAAAATTTGTAATATTAAATTGTATTATTCTCGAAATGTGTGTATGTATTGCAATCGAACTGATTTCTTAATATTATATAGATATAGACTTGATATAGTCAATTCGAGTAGTTACATACACAATAGTTTTCTTAAGTGAATAATATAATGCATTGTTAAATGGAAGAAAAACAGTGCGATGGATGGTGTAAACGTCCCAAATATTTATTGGATTATAATTAAAAGTTTAAAATTATTTTCCAATGGACCTGATGTCCCTAAATAGTGCTCAAATACTACGTAAATTCAAAATTATTTCGTAATACTAACATGAAAATTTGAAATGACTTGAACACTTATAAATTTGTTTTAATTAGTTTCCTCTCCACTGACGAAGAAAACCGGAAGGAATTAATAGCAACAAAGGAAAAACCAGATGTTGTATTCTACAAATTTGCAAAATCTAAAGGTTAGTGTTCACGTCAATACTTGACTAGTTGAATTTCAGCATGTGTGTTATTTTAACAACAGTAGCTGATAAAAGCTATAAAACAAGAACAAGAAAAATAATGAACAAGATAAAGCTAATACCAGCTTAATATTGAGATATAACATTAAATAAAGAGATAAATTTAAAAATTATGAGGAAAGCTAGTAGAATTTCAAATAACGGGTACTTCAGTACCACAATAGTATCAAATTACAGTATCTCTTCTGCGATCATGTGAGAGCGTTAAATCACTAGGTTTATTGACGGACCAACTGAAATTCACAAATCAGTAAAAAAGAATTACATTTTGCATGTTTAATACATTAGGTACAACAGAACTTACTTAGTTATGAGAAAGACTGGTTGGAAAAGGTGTGGCTGTATGCTGCCTTCTAAACATTACAACTCTCTTCACCAAATGTATCATTTAACAGGCAAGAAAATTTCATAATTTCCGTCGTCATTGAAGTCGTTATCCGCATTGCTTTAGAAAATATTATTGAGTGTTCGCTGATCTGCTTATCTAGGGCAAATGTGTGCGTTCCTTTATGTGTATAGTTGAATTGACTGTAAATTATATTTCTCTTAGCCAGCCCTCTTTGGAGAAAACTGGGTACATCGATTGTTATGTTAACTCTTCAATACTTGCAGGTTTGACCTTAAAGAGAGCCGGAAACAGACGTCTCCTACTCTCCAAAAAATCAGATTAAGACCCCGTGGACTGATAGACCATTCAATGCTTTCCGTTCTACTGATTATGGGGGGAAGCTACCGCTACGAAAGCAGCTGTAGCAGGTAGACAGGGCCCCTAAGCTAAGGGGAGTCGCATTAAACATCATAAAATCTCTTGGTAAAATTTATAAAATAAATGGTCGTCAGCAACAAATAAAGCATACGTATAACTTTATTATATCGAACACCTTTTTCAAGCTACCAAACCGTCGACTATACACGTGGAAATCTCCACAGGATCTCAAAAAATAGAGTGAGAAATCAAATCGATTAGATCTTGATAAACAAAAGATATAAAAATGTAATCAAATCAGCAAAGACCTATACAGGAGCAGATGTCCCATCAGACCACAACCCTCTAATAGCTCGCTTTCTAATAAAGCTGAAAAAACAAAAGATCACGCCAACAACAAACCATATAGAGGTATCTGGTCTAAAGAACCAAGAAACAAGACAAAAATTGAAAGATAAGATCAATGACAACCTAAGAATACTCGAAAATAACCAGGAAGACATAAACAGAAATTGGGAACAAGTAAAGAGTGCATTAATGGAACCCAGCAGGAAAATCCTAACCAAAGTTAAAAAAGAGAAAAAACAGGAATGGATTACCTCAGATATTCTAAATCTGATGGAAAAACGCCGAAGGGCAAAGGACAATAGCGAAGCATACAAAAGAATACAGAAGAAAATTCGGTCAAAAATAAGACACGTAAAAGAAGAGTTCTACAAAAACAAATGCGAAGAAATAGAGACCCTACAAGAAAAAACATGACAACTTTAATATAGATATGTTCTATATTGTTGTGAAGGATTCATGTTTTACCATACAAATATTTGGGTTTTCTCTCCAATTAGAGCCGCTTGCTCTGGCTCCAGGGTGTAAACAGCACAAGTGCTAGTTAAGTGATCCTAACGAAGCTGAAACTTTAATATACACAAAAAAGTAAAGGAATTAGCAGGATTACGGAAAAACAGACAGCCTACAATACTAACCGACCAAGGGGGCAGAATAATTATCACAGACATTGAAGAGAAATTAAAAACATGGAAGAAGACACAATAGAGGAACTATTTGAGGATGATAAAGATATTAACAGAATAGAAACAGACCTTGAAGATAGCGGACCAGATATCACTGAACAAGAGGTAATCCATGCAATAAGGATCATAAAAGGCGGAAAAGCTGCAGGCCCAGACGAGTTGCCCTCTGAAATTCTAAAATTGGTAGAAGAAAAGAACACTCACCATCTTACAAATCTGTTCAACACCATATACAGAACAGGTATCATACTCAAAGAATGGTTGTTATCAACGTTTGTCATCATTCCAAAAACACATAATGCAAGGCAGTGTACAGACTACCGAACTACTAGTCTCATGAATCACACACTAAAAATATTTCTGAAACTGATACATAATAGAATGTACAAAATCCTAGAACAAGATATAGGCGAAACTCAGTTCGGTTTTCGAGATGGCTTGGGTACAAGAGAAGCACTCTTTGCACTGAACGTTTTTGCGCAACGGAGTATGGACATGAACCAGGACCTTTATATATGCTTCATTGATTACAACAAAGCGTTTGATAAGGTACGTCACGAACTCCTCATCCAGCTCCTTAAAAGGAAAAATCTAGACACCCATAACGTCAACATCATCACGAGTATTTACTTCAATCAAAAAGCAGTTGTGAAGATAGAAGGGAAAAACACGGAGGAAATAAAAATCCGAAGAGGTGTCAGGCAAGAATGCGTGTTATCGCCGATGTTGTTTAACTTCTATTCAGAAGAAATAATGAAAAGAGCACTAGAAGACGAATCAAAAGGTGTTGTAATTAACGGAGTGTATATTAACAATATAAGGGATGCGGATGATACTATTCTGATAGCTACTAGTCTGGAGGATTTGCAGGTGCTGCTAGACAAAGTAAATAACACTAGCGAAGAATTCGGACTGTCGCTAAATGTAAAAAAGACTAAGTTTATGATATTATCCAAAACAACACAAAATAACGCCCAAATCATAGTAAATAACCAAGCCATAGAAAGAGTTAAGAGGTATAAATATCTAGGTACCATTGTAAATGAAAACAACGAGTGCACTGAAGAAATGAAAACCAGAATAGGATAGGCGAGAGCAACTTTTATGAAAATGAAAAGGGTGTTTTGCAGCAGTGACCTCAGCCTAGATTTAAAGATCAGGCTGGTGAGATGCTATGTGCTATCGGTACTGTTCTATGGAGCAGAGGCATGGACCCTTAAGGGGATAGAAATGAAAAGGTTGGAGACATTCGAGCTATGGATATACCGCAGAATGCTGAAGATAAAATGGACCGATAGAATAACGAATGTGGAAGTCATGAGAAGAATGAGAAAGGATAAAGAGATTATTATTACAGTAAAAAAACGCAAGTTGCAATATTTGGGACATGTGATGAGGGGAGAAAAATACCACTTACTGCGACTCATAATGCAAGAAAAACTACAGGGACGGAGAAGTGTGGGGATAAGACGCCATTCTTGGTTGCGAAATTTGCTAGACTGGTTCAACTGCACCACAATTCAAATCAGATTCCGATGTTCTGTATCACGAATACGTATATCCTTGATAATTCCCAACCTTCGCAACGAAGACGGCACTTAAAGAAGAAGAAGAAGTAACAAATCGAATCTATTAATACTGAAAATTACTTTTTATACTTATAAGACCTTGCGATAAGGTCTTAGCCCTAACAATGTGCTTCAGCACTATAATTATTATTTCACAGCAGACAGTGGGAGAGTATGTATATCGGCAAAGACCCTTAGAGCCTTCTGCGAAACACATCATCTCTACTCCAGTTGCGGCGACACTACACAAGGCCTTGGCAAAAGAGGGAACAAGCTCGACAATGACCCTGAAAAAACGGAAGGAGAGAGTGCTCCTCCTCCTGAGCCAACACTTCCCAGGTAGTCAACCAAGAAACCTACGTGAAGAAACTAGCCCAAGGCGACCCACTAGGGATGACTGGGTAATCGCAAAAACGGTACTCACTGCTAGACGACTCGAATGGGTATTGAATACATTTGAACCAGTCAAACTGCCAGGGGTTGATGAAATCTTCCCAGCCCTCTTACAAAGGAGAAAAAGATAACTTTGTCCACACCTTGTAGATATCACCAGAAGCATACCAAAAACATGCAGAAAGGCGAAAGTCACCTTCATTCCGAAGATAGGAAAGGGGGATGGGACAGACGCCAAATCCTTCAGACCAATCAGTCTCTCGTCATTCTTAGTCAAGGCGATGCAGAAGGCAGTAGACAATTACATCAGTTCCACTACCTTAGAAACGCGGCCGTTGAATGTAAGCCCAGCATGCATACAGAACGGGCAGATCCACATAGACCGCACTGTTCCAACTAACCAGCATGATACAAGGAACTCTAAATGAGAAAGCAATCGCGCTCTGCGCTTTCCTAGACATCGCGGGAGCCTTCGATAATACATCCCACGTAGCTGTAAAGAGGGCACTAACGAGAAGTGGAGACACAATATCTCGATGGATGTGTGAGATGCTTGCCACGAGGATAGCAGAAACTTCAGTAGGCAATCAGACTATTGAGGTGAGCACCACTCGAGGTACGCCACAGGGCGGATTATGCTCACCACTAATGTGGAGTCTAGTGGTGGACGAACTACTGGAAATACTGACAGACCTGGGCCTACATTGTGTTGGGTATGCCGATCATATTGTCATCACAGCAAGAGGAAAGTTTGAGGGTCCACTATGTGATCTCATTCAAGCTGCACTCAAAGCAACGCCAACGGAAGAATGGTGCCGAATAGTGGAGCTGGAAAAATCGAAAACAACCATAGTACCATTCTCTAGGAAGAGAGAACTCCCTAGAATGAAAGTTATCCTTATTCTTTGGCTCCCCAGGGACGATATAGTAAAAAAAATGCATTTTGGAAAATACTTTACGATCGTGATAAGAAGTAGAGAATAATGGAAAAAGAACAGCACTTGCATTCTCACATCGCAGCAAAGTGCCATAAAATGGTATACAGACGGGGCGAGAACTGAACAGGGAACCGGAGCCGGTGTATTTGGGCCAGGAACCAAATTCTCCGAAGCAATGTGAAAGACCCGGACATATTCCAGGTGGAAATTAACGCCATAGGAAGATGTGCGCAGTTCAACCTCGACTGAAATTATAGGGAGAAAGAAACTGCCATCTTCTCAGACAGTCAAGCAGCCATCATAGCGATGAGTTCAACAACAATAAGCTCCAGAATGGAATAGGAATGCCTAGATACGCTAAATGAACTAGGCAAGAATAACAAATTTACCCTTCAATGGATAACAGGACACGCTGGGAAAGAAGGCAACGAAAAAAGAGACCAATTGGCCGTTTTTAGGACCGAAACCTTTCTGTAGCATAGGGATGCACACCTACAAGGAAGAATCCAGGAAAGAAGAGCGGACCAAATGGGTCAGACTATGGGAACGCCTTCCAGGTTTAAGGCAATCAAAGATGTTTCTAGTGCTCCCTCACCCAGGAATATCAAAATATCTTATAACACTAAGTAAGAAGCATCCTCACCGGCTTTCTTATGGGCTATTGCCGGTTAAGAAGGCACGTGGAGAGATTAAAAATTGAAAACGAGGACAGATGCCGGTTCTGTGAGGGGGGGGGTGGAAACCCCGGATACCTTCTCACGGAGTGCTAATGGCCTGCTTCGGGCGCTGCATCGTCGAACAGAAGGAACTTTCATCAATAGAACCATCCAGACTACTTGCTTTTATCAAAGCAACGAAGCTGGAATCACATCAACGGAAGCACCATGGAAGGGAAACACAATAAATATGTACAGGTCGCAGTGTATTTCATTCATCTGCAAAGTCCCGCGTGGTTCAATTTTTATGATTTAGATTTAATCCCAATATAGCACTTCGCATATTTAAGGGTAACTCAAAGCCGGTTTATTGCTTATTTCTACATATTAGTGTTGTTCAATATTGGTTTTTATTTGTGTGTTTCAAGAAACTCAAAATTGTAATTATTTTCAAAATGAGACTACATCTCGCGGGTCCTCCAAGAACCTCTAAACGATGTTGATTACTCTAGCATGTTGCAATTTGGCTTTAACAGGTCAAGATTCCACATACGGAAATTTTATATCCATTTTGCACTTAATATCTAATTATGTTCGTGTCTTGAAATAATTTCATTTAAAACCAAAGGGCGAATTAAATTATTAATTAAGTGGGATTAGAAAACTTGTTCTAGAAATAACTTTCCTACATGTTTCAATAATAGAGAACAATAGGGTACCTACAAAACATATAGTAAATGGTGAATTCTTTATGGAGTTTAGTTAGTGCAATCGGTCTAACTAAGCCAATGAATGTTTAAGCAGCAGCGTATGGAATTGACATTGTCCCAGTGCAGAGGACAGGGTTATGATGAAACTAATGTAATGTCAGGAGAATATACATGCGGCTAAACGCATTTCCTAGGTAATTAAGAAAGAGTAATAACATAAAACACTGGCTTCGTTAAGCACTTTTGGATCTGAGATATGTTTTCTTCTTCTTCTTCTTATGTTAGGCCTTGAGCCTGTTCTTATCCGATCTCTTTATCTTTACTGCTGCAATCCTATTTGAGACGTAGACTGCCAGCTATCTCGCCATCTTTTAAAGAGGCGTCCTGATGGTCTGGTGCCCGTTGGTTTTAAATCCCTTGATATTCCGGCTAGTCTATCGCTGTCCATTCGTGTAACATGCTCATTCCACTCTCGTCTTATCTGCCTTCCCCACCATACGATATCCTGTGTCCCACATAGTTCTCTTATTTGAATGTTCGGGACTCTGTCTCTCAATGCTTTCCCCGTTATTGATCAATGTTTTCATTTCTGCTGTTCTAAGTATTCTTTTTGTTTCTGCTGTTTCAGCTCTCGTTTCTATTGCATATGTTAGTATTGGCCTTACACATGACTTGTATATGCGTATTTTCCCGTCCAAACTCATATCTTTATTCCTCCATATAACATCCCTTAAACATCCTGATAAGTAAAATGCTTTATTAGCCTGCTTTCGTATACTTTCTTTTAGATCTCCGTAGCTGGATATTTCTATTCCCAGATATTCGAACTTAGAAACTTATTCGATTATTTCTTCGTTAATTACGATTTTGCATCGTCTGGGTTCCCTTGCTACTACGAGAGATTTGGTCTTAGATGTTGATATATGCATATTGTAGGTTTCCGCCGTTGCGTTGTTTTAAAGGTAAGCACCAAGCGCTGTAGGTTATCTTCATTATCCGAGATCAGAACAAGGATTTTTATCTGGTTTCTTCCAAGCCCATATCCGCGTTCTACCTTTTTTGTTTCTCCTATAATTTTATCCATTACTAAATTGAATAATAGTGGACTTAGGCTATCTCCCTGACGTATTCCAGATTTAATGTCTAGTTCCAATGTCAATTCATTCTCGACTTTAATTTTAGTTTTGTTGTCTGTGTTAATGTCTCTTATTATCTCTACTAAACTGCTGGACTCTTTTTCTTCTTTAAGTAATTTTAGCACATCTCCTAATTTGACACGATCAAAAGCTTTAGTCAGGTCCACGAAGCACATGTAAGCAGGATTGTTGTATTCAATTGCTTTCTCAGCAATTTGTCTGACTATGAAAATAGCATCTATTGTTGACCTATTTTGCCGGAAGCCTTGTTATTCTTCACTTATTGTATATTATTTAGTGATCTTATTGGCGAATATCTTCGTTAGCAATTTTAGTGTTCTGTTAAGCAAGGTGATCGTACGGTAGTTTCTTATTTCCTTTTTTTAAAATTGGTATTGTAATGCTTGTTTTCCATTGGTCTGCTACTCGCTTGGTATCTAAAATTTTCTGAAAAAGCACAGCAATATTTTCCGATTATTATTTCTCCTCCATATTTTAGGAGCTCATTGGGTATGCCATCAGGTCCTGGGGCTTTTCTGTTTTTTAATTTTCCTGTGGTATTCCTGAGTTCTTCGTTTGTAATTTCTATGATTTGTTCGTTGTCGCCCTCTTCTTCTTCTTCCCCTTCTACTGCATGTGCATTATTCCCTTCATTGTAGAGTTCTTTGATGTAAGCTGCCCATTTATCTGCTTCTATTTTATTGAAATTGTTATATTCATTAATAGGTTGTTTTCTCCCTTTAAGCATTTTCCACACTTTGCGTTGCGCTCCATAAAGGTCGTGTTCCATCTCTTTAGTAAACCATGTCCAATATTCTCTTTTCAGCTTTCTTATCTTAGAGTTTACATGGTTTCTTGTATCTTTGTATTGCTCATAATTGTTAGGCGTCTTATTACTGCAATATTGTAGATATGCTTTTCTTTTTTCTAAATCTCTTATTTCGTTGGTAAATCATGGCTTTGATACTTTTGTCCATTTAAGTTAATTTTCCTCTCCTATACTTTCTTTTGCAGTCTGTAATATGTTCGATTCTATTTTTGTCCAGAGTTCGTTTACATTCTCCTCTTTTTTTAATGAGAAATGTTAAGCTACTAAATGGCCTTAAAAAACACGCTTTATTTGCTAAACAGCAAAAGTATTTGACAATAATGAGGGAAACTTCCTAAGATGATAAATTCAAAAAACTCATACTGTCACTGAACTTGCAGAATTTTTATTAATACAATTTAAGTCTTGCTTCCAATTTTTCGTATTAGAAGCGAGTTAGAATTAGAGTGTTATATTTAAGTTGTAATTTCTTACTACAATGTTATTTTTGAATTTTAAATAAACTGTTTATGGTTATTTTGCATATTTTTAGTAGCAGGGTTCCTAAACATATTTTGATACAGGGCCCACTTAAAACCTAATTGACCGTTCCCGTATTGTTATCCAAGTATGTATAGATCTAACACAAGGACTTTAATTTTTTTAAACTTTGTGCATGCTAAGCAGTAAAACATGGACCATAATGAGTATCACGATAATTAAAAGTGCAAAACACGAAAAAATTAGTCAACATAATCCGTCAATTTAAAAATAAAACTTTTGTCTAACGCACTTATTGAAACATCTTGTACATTAAAAAATAATTTTGAAATATGGCCTATTTGATTCATTCACTGATTATTAGCAAAATAAGTTATCATTGAAACTAACTCCGATTAGTCACTGCTATATTAATCGCAATCCTTTTTTTATAACTATCCAAACGAGTCCACCCACCTTAGCGCGCATCATAAACACATTTTTGACAAATAGATTTCCTGATGGTCCTGGGAATTGCTTTCAGCGAGCCTCGTAGCTCAGTGGTTAGGTACTGTGTTTGTGATACGGCCGGCGGCCCAGGTTCGATTCCAGTGGCAAGACCGGTTTTTTCATTTTGGGCATGCCTTGGGTTAGTGATAGAAATACAAATGTACATTGTGATGCGCGCGCAATCCCAGGACTCGTCAGGCGGGAGGACTCTGGCAGATGATTAAAAAAAAAAGGTCTGCATTAATCAGTGCTTCGAATACCACACATCTATTAATGTCATAATGACATTGACACTTTCGAATCACTGATTAATTTAACGCGCGTTTTAAGTGACTAATCGATGTTAAAGTAATGCCCCAGGCTCTATCCGATCTTGGCGGCACTATCCTGCATAATCTAATTATAACTCCAATGTGTCTGTGATATAAGTCGGATAAAAGTTTGTGGCAAAAGTATAGTTCACTTGACTACTAATTCACTTCACTTGAATTACCTAGATTTTCGAAGACACTCTTATTATTATTAAAGAATAATATATCACACGTGAGAAATTCTATGAAATGTTGATTTATAGATCTTTTAGGGACATTACTGACCACCCTAATACTCTCCTGTCGAAGCTGCAGGTAAATAAATTGACACCCCCAAGGATTTCATCAGACCACGCGGTGCAAGCTACCATTCTGTTGTGGCCTTCACGGCTTGACCTGGGCAATCTTGCCAATCTGAAACAGAATAAATAAATAAATATTGCCTTTTATTGATCCAATTTCACAAAATACATTTACAAATTAAAATGTATAACGTCAAACAGGGAGCAGTCCAGCTTAACAGCTATTCACCTAAACCCTCGACCAGTTTAAGAAACAATCATAATTTTAATTTAAATTCAAACATGAGGGAAAATGTCTTCATGCCGATAATTTAATTTTAATATCTCAAAATAGAAATTCTAAAGTATATAATGTCGGAATTATACCCATTTGTAATGACGTCATTTTTGTTTATCTATGTTTAGTATATTCCAAACGGCGCGGCGGTGACAACAAACTTTTGAAAGGAATTGGTGTCCGATGATGATTATTCATGTTTTATATACTTGGTTATGTGGAGTATCCATCACTGTCAATCAAAAACATTGGCTTGTCAACTTGATGTCGAAAGTTATATCGAAATATTTTAAATGTCGAGAAAAAGATATAATGAATAATTGCAGCTGATAATTTTAAATATACTGGCTTTTCATCTGGAAATGAACAAGTCCGGGTCATTTTTCAGTTTAACAACCATTCGATTACAGACTTAAAACAAATATTCACTGATTCTAAGTAACGTCCAGAATACAGGCTATACCATTATATGCTGCGCAAACCATGAAAAACGTATGTAATTAAATAATTTTCTTTTCATATTTGTTGGTGCACTACAATCGCCATTACTCTTACCGAACCACTTCAAAGAAAAGCACTAGAAATATAGTCAATGCACGTCTGAAAATATTAATTATAGTCTATTTGGAAATGCTGCGAAGTTGTAAATTATTGTCCGATAAAATCTTAAAGTTATACCGGGGGCCAAACTGATAATTTTATCGTAAAGATACATTCGGTTTACTACATATATACAATTAGGCTTGACATACCCAAATACGGGCGAAATGCAGGTGTACACCATAAAATATACAATAGACTTTATTTACATATGAAAGAAATACGAACTGTCCAAATCTTTGAGCAGTAGTCAGTAGCAAAAGCAAAATAATTCAAAAGCTCCTTTTTGGCCATGTCTTCTTCGAAATGGATTTTTTTTTCACAAGCCACTGTTTTATGTCCGCTTTTCGCCAAGCACTTGTTGGTACTTTTTCTATTTTTCTAGAATGGCAGGGTTGCATTATCAAGCTCTATAATGGATCCTGGGGGTATTAGATCTAACATCTGCTGAAAGTATTCTTCAAATACATCTGCATTCATGTCTTCATGATCATCTCCAGTGTGTCTCGACTTAAATGTTAACAGGCTCCCTTCTACGAACCCATTTACACTACCAATATTGACCACAATTAATCTGCTACCTTTTCCAGATGGAGGTTTGATTCCTGTAGACCAGCACTCCAACGCAGCTTGTCGGAAACTTTTTATATTTTTGTCATGCCACATCTTGTTTACTGTATGCCCTTCATTTACCCATGTTTCGTCCAAATAAAATATGCTTCGGTTTTCAATACGATAGTCTTTTATCATCCTTAGGTACATTCTTCTCCAGCAAATAATTTCATATTTTTACTATTAAAAGTGATTTTCTGTTTTGTGTATCCCATTCAAAATTCATTTCTCCCAATGTTTTCCATAATTTGTCTCTACTTATTTGAGAAAAATTTTCGTCGTTTTTGAGTGTGATATCAATTTTATCTAACGAAGGGATTTCTTTGTTTAAATAAAACGAATGAACTGCTCTTCTGATTCCTCGTTTTTCATTTTCAGCCATAACAATTTTTCTCCTTCCAGATGGTGTTTTTAGAACCTTCATATATCCACTTGTTGATTCACGTAAAATCTTATATATAGATGTTAGCCCGACTCCTGTCATTTGCGAACACATTACAACCATTTTAACCACACCAGAACTAGGCTGTTGATGTTTAAGCACATTGACCTTTGGGTAGAACAAGAGGTCTTCGTTTTATTCCGGTTCTAACTCAAAGCGACTAATAGCCCCACTGAATAAATTTAAATTTTACTTGTAAACAAATATATCATATATCCTCCTTCTTGTCACTGTCATTTGTCAGTAGCCAAAACTTCAATGTTCAATTTGTCACAAGCACACTGTTGTCAGATTTCTTCTTAAAAAGCATGTTGTGAATTTGTTACCGAAATTCATTATTAAAAATGGTGTACAACGATTGCCTTTAACTTTCTTTTATTCAGGTGAATGATGCAAATATACACATTTAACATACTATTCGCTTTTATGTATATATTAACCCAGACTAAGGTCGCCGTTAGATATAGACCCATTATAGAAATTCGCAAGATCAGCGGAAACAAGATTTTACGCATATTTTTTTTATAATTTTCGTAAATTATGATAATGAAGTCCTATCCAGTAATTAGGGAAGGGGTATGTTTGTTAAAAAAATTTATATTTTTATGATGGGTTATATCCACTTATTGCAATCTGCAATAAAAATATTATTTTAATGAAAAATAAATACACAAAATTTATTTAAATCAATCACATAATCTATCCCGCGTAACGCCTAAAATGTGCGAGACCTTAAGACGTGCGCTTGGCGCACGTCCCCTTGTTTTCTAGACCAAATTAACCCAAACTAACTTAGACTAAGCCAATGTAACCCAAGCTAACCAAAACCAACCCAAGCTAATAAAAACTAACCGAACCTAACAAAAACTAACCCAACTAAAAAATTTCTTTTAGTGATTGGATTCGTCATAAACTAATTAACCAAAATTATAAAAATATGCAGAAAATCTTGTTTCCATCGATCTACTTCCTTTCAAATTAACTTTTTTAATGCATAGAAATATAAAAAATCGCAAATTTCTATGATGGTGCTATATCCAATAATTACCCAAACGAACAAGATTTAACCAAAGAAGTGATTTATTTTTACAGTAATACGGGTTAGCTTCGCTTGGTTTAGGTTAGTCCTTGTTGGCCATACGTGAAACGTATTTATTTTTTACATTATTTGGGTTAGCTCGGGTTAGTTCTTGGTAGTTACGCCCCCGAACCGAGTTACCCCGTAAGAAAAAGGTGCAACCTTTGGCAACATTGCAATAATCCTCCTGCATCAAATGGCAAAAATGTCCCGATTTTTACGTTTCAGCTCCTCAAAAGTCGAACGTTGTGGCGTTTTTGTGGGATAACCAAACAATTGCATTTTAATGGTCAAAAACGTCTTTTAAAAGTTTCTAAAAAAAGAAGAAAATAATGTTTTTACAAAATTCCAATGGTTATTAAACTGAAAAATTACTTAAGTCCGAAACGGACTCAAATTGAGATTGTGATACCGTGAGCCGCAGATGCAACAAAATTGAGCCCAACAACGATCGCAAATATAAAGAAGAATATGATAAAATCAGACCAGGGTAACGCTTCCAAACACTTTAGCGTCACACAAAGAAAGAAGTTTTTGGTAAAAGTAAGAACATTTTCTATGTTAGAGAGACTGATTCTTTACAAAAATAGTGCGGATGGAGGATCTTTTTTGTTAAAAAATAGTAATATTTCTAACCTAAGAAATATGAAACTTTCGGAACACTCACGTCTACCTACATCTAATTTTCGACCTTCATACCTGCGCATTTAGCACCAGCTCAGTGCTGTTCTGATATTTTACTTCACGCATGGCCCTCCGCTCGCTCCGGGGGTGCAACCAAATAAAACTAACCCAAACTAACTATGTAGATAACGTAAAAAACGGCAAATTTTTACTTCGCACACTTTTCGAATTTTCCAATTTTTTTTTTGTGACGTGTATTAGATAGTATTAGAAGTGTTTTGTGACACGTTACATATTGCGCAAAGCACTATTGACGCCAACAATTGAAAAAAAAAACAAATAAGTCTGTTTAGTAATACATTTTAACGCGAAAATTCTCCCAATATGACGTTAATTATGAAAATTTACTTGCAACGTTGTCACACTTGACTAACATTCTTGATTTTCAAGTAGATGAATGTCCCAGGTAAGGTGCATCTGTCAAAAAGTAGAATAGCAACTTGTCAAACTAACTAAACAAGTAGTGCGTTACGCCCGCTTGTCTTTAAACCAATCACAGCTAACCTAAACTAACCGAAACTAACCAACACTAACCCATATTAACCCAAACTAACCCTAATTAACCAAAGTAAAGAGACAAGCGCGCGAGTTACGCGCGCTTCACTTCAGTATCCCAGATTAA
>MU186584.1:28121-43178 GCA_016904865.1 Pissodes strobi | reverse complement strand
TATGTCTTCCAAGCAAAAGACCGCAAAAACCAAAATTACACAATATTTGAAAAATAGAATTCGGAACACAATTTATTATATGTACGCCAGAAAAGAATATGTAACATTGGCAACAATAAGACCAAAGTTCAGGGAAAAAATTTAATATTTTGAATTTTCCATCGACTCCTTAAGAAGATGGATCAAAAGTACAAGCTTCAAGTGGAAAAAATCAAATAGAAAATATTTGATGGACTTGCCAGATATTGTTCATAAAAGAATCAATTTTTTAAGGGAGTATTTCAAAAATAGAAATTTAGGACCGAAAGGTTTTACTCCAGTTTTCATTGACGAGACGTAGATCTTTAGCAAGGGCTCATTTTGTAGTAGCTGGCAAGATGATACCAAGCACACGGATTCAAGAAAAAAAACAGTGAAGGTAAAAATATGTCGTTATCTTTTTAGATTTTTTTTTTTAATTAAAACTGGTGCCTTGTAAATCTTCATAATTCAGTATGTTTCATATATTTATCAGGTTATAAAAGTACAAAAAAAAAATAAAAGTAGGTCTAATCGGACAGTTTGGCCCCTCAAAGTGCCCTCGCGGATCTCCCAAAAAATCGCAGCGAAGCAATATTGCATTTTTGTGGGGGTTGAATGAGACCGAGTCGTCACGCTCGGATATGTTACGTAACGCTCCTGCTTCTGGCATGTTCCCGTATAGGTAGTGGGCCGAACTTTTCAGGGGATGTAGCCGGGGTAAAAATAAGATCCTGAACGAAAACGGGACCCCGTACCACCCCCCGTTTGGCCAGGGGAAGGGAAGAAGGAAAAACTTAAATAATTAATTTCAGGAGAACGGGAGGAAGTACGGGGTCGAAATTTTTATGGTAGGTGCGCCCCATGGGGGGCAACCTTAGACCATATGGGGGGGACCGGGGCCCTAATTTAAGGGGGAATTTGGGGAAAAAACCGTTTTTCGCCCGTATCTTTGCAACGAAGGCTCGGATCGAAATTCTGTTGAAGTTTTCACTTCTATCGTTATATTGTGGTCCACGCCAAAAATGGCTTCATCAAGGGCGCGAATTTAATATTCAAAAGTGGACTAAAGACGGGGGATTATCATGTCAATATCAACAGGAATCCAGGGAGTATTTTCATGAACAAGTAAATTAAATTGTCAGTATTTTAATTTTTCCCTGTAAGTTAAAATAATTTTATACTATTCTTCCTATTATTCACAATTTTTGTAAGCTCAGTTTTGCTCGTTGTATAATACATTCTCAATTTGAAGTGCGATTCCGCTTCGAGCTTGTTCCTTTTCCGGTTGAAAAAAAGGCAATATATTTAAAATTTTCATCTGCGTTTGTTCATTATTCGTGATTAATCATAATAATTGTTAATTTTTATTGAGTTTGTTAATAAATATATAACTCTAACCTACAAGATTATTTTTATTTTTTGAGATTGAAAGTATATAGACGAATGTAAAAAATATAATATACTACTAAATCATCATTTGTTAAATTCTGAACGTATAAAAAACATAACAGACTATTAATTTCTGAATGCGATAGTAAATTTTCTAACCTAATATTGATTGGCAAAAATATCTACACCATACGTTTTTTCTCACCTGGATGGCATAACTACAAATAATGGGTATAATTCCGACTTTATTTATATATAACCCAAGACACACTGAATATAAACCTTTAAATTATGGGTTTAAATAGGATAACCTCAACATTAGTATTCTACTCGACCAACAATATTTTATATATAAAAAAACAGAAATAAATGAGATTCTATTTCACGAACACAAAATATACACATACCGTATTTATGATTAACACAAAAAAAACATAAATACTTTGGCAGCTGGCCCATGGCCCAGCCTGAGTCTAAGCTATGTCGACCAGAAAAATAATTATCACCTATTCCAGCTCTACCGCGCGGAAAAGCTGGTAACCAGAATAAGAAATAGCAACAGACCAAAATTATGTTGTGTAACCAGAATTCTAAAATCGTCAAATTCTGTGAAAAGAAAGGAAT
Source organism: Pissodes strobi (assembly GCA_016904865.1). Classification (NCBI taxonomy): domain Eukaryota; kingdom Metazoa; phylum Arthropoda; class Insecta; order Coleoptera; family Curculionidae; genus Pissodes; species Pissodes strobi. The sequence goes on along the minus strand of MU186584.1, from coordinate 41,144 downwards.
TGTTAAAGATCAAAATGTGTAAACGTTCAAAATAATGTTAGTAGAGCATTACCACCTGTCAAATTGGTTCGAAGTGATTCTATTAATTAAAGCGTCAAGTCGCATAAAAGGCAAATAATTACCATGCAAACTAATTTGCCCTATTTACATACCTCACACCATTTAAATCATATAGGCGAATGTGTCTGTTGTCGTGCGGAATTGCAATTAAACCGTTGGCAGATACAGATAGTCTGTTGACAGCAGAATCGACGCGGATAGTGGCGACAGGCGATCTCATATTCCTCAGATCCCAAACTTTCACACTGCGATCGTCGGAGCTGGATACAACTTTGTCTTCACGAGTAAAAACAGCTGACGTGACGCTCCTGTAAGATAAACTAAATAAATATATAGTATAAAAATATCAAAACTTGTACATTCTTTCTGCTGCAAGTCACAAGGGTTTGATAATTTTAGTCAAACTAGTTGACTCCGTTACTAAGGAAATTATCACGTGATATTGGCTGTCTTCTCTAACTCACAAAATTAAGTGACCTGTATGTTTAGCACAAAAATTAGTTGTGTGGTGCGAAGATAAATATTTTAGCATTTAATATGCTGAATAAGATCTATACTTACTTTAAATTTGTAATACATTTTACTAATTAAATTTACTCCTGCTTAATAAAATTGGCTATTCTAACCATTAACAACAAGTATACTTGTTAACATCTAAAATCAGCTAAGAATCAATGCAATAAATACCTTTGCAGCAAGACATTGCAAATGCAAGCCGTTGCTTGCAACCTTTGTTGCAATTTGCTTTTTCGATTGCTAGGTGCTGCCAACATTCGAAATCAATTTCACCATAACCGAACTTTAAACCTTGGTTTTTCATTATATATTTTTTAATTTATTTTGTATGTAGGAATATGTAGTCCTTCTAAATTAAAAATGTTCAAGTGTCTAGGCAGATACATATTACATTTGAGTTCATAGAATGGACCTGCCTGTAATTGTAATCCAAGGTTTATTAAAAACCTTGAGTTATATCTGCTTTAATTTGTTAATTTTGAAAAATAAACACCAATGTACCATTGAACCAAGAACATCGTGTTTCGGTTTTTTGCTGTCATTATTGTTCATAATGAGAAAATTAAAAAAGTCAAAACATGAAGAAGCACGCAAGCAAAAAACCTAAACGTAGACAATAACAATAGCAAACATCCATCAACTGTCAAGTGTGTCTAGTCACTTATCGAGTCTTGGATAAGACTAAGGATACTAGATTTTTTCCCAGAAAAAATTAACCTTGCCTTTGCAGAAATATCAAACAGAATTGAAAAGCTGAGTCTCAATTGCGCATGTCTTTGGGTAAGAGATCTTGCACCTGCACAAACTATTACAGATAGTAAAAAGAGCGTGAGGGGCACTCGGCAATCAAGATCTCGGCAAGATTCAAAAATTAAACTCATTTTCCAACTATTATTCACACTAACAAGAAAAAATAAATTTAATCTGTTATTAATTTTTTTCACAACCAATTTACCTAATCTGCAATCGAACTTAAAACATACACACTCACACACACACCCTTTCCGCGTCGTAGATATTTATCGGCCTAGTAAGTCACAAAAATTTACCCTAAATATGATAGATTAAATAGGAACATACTCATTATGTCCTTGGAATACAGATACTGCATGGACAGTTTCTCTAAAGTCCCAAAGTCTAAAGGTAGTATCTCTTGATGACGTTACTGCCAACTTCTGTGTTGGATGGCTAGCAGTGTGAGTGAGTTCTTGATCATGACCTAAAAATACAATAAGTTTCTTGAAACAGTCTTGACTTTAATTACAGCTTGTCCTTAACAAAATTAACTTTAAATCTTGCAAGTTTTATGAAGCCAATTTACTATCAAAATTTACTGGATCATCATTAAGAGGAAATTACACACAACAAAACTAACGGAATCGTAGAATAACTAAAATCATACAATATTAAAATATCTGAAAGAAGTGAAATGCGTGGAGAGTCTTGTATAGTGATCCTTTTTTCAAGAACACTGCCATCATTCTTGCTCCTCGCAATCATTGGTATATATAGGCTCTTCCGTATATTTTGGAGCACCTCTAACGCTTTTATTTTTACAGCTGGAAAAACTTTTAATTACCAAAGTTTAGTTATTCACTCAGATAAAATAAATGAAGATTGTAAATTTGTGTAAAAATATGAACTTTTTTTTAATTGAATACCCTGTATATGGATCATTTATCGGATGGTTCGTTCATTACTGATTCCGAATATATCAGATTTGATATATCTATCTTTAAAACTAACTGAAAAAAAAACTGTGCCATAATATCAATTCATTTAACCAACACATTATTTTATAGGCGTTCTGTTTCTAATAATTGTTATCGAACGGGTTTTGTCATTTTTCTGAGTTAATATTATTTATTTATTTATTTATCTATAATGTGCAAGACTTTTCTTAAAAGTATATGCAACAACCCCGTTTATGATACGATATGAGTACAGAAGATACAAGGCCCTCAGTCTCCGGCGACCCGTGTCTCCCCAATCAAGGTAGCGATAGGACAAGAGCACGGGTGGAGGGTGCTAAGAATCCCCGGAGTGGATCGGGCTACCACAGGAAACGAACGCTGCAAATTATCACTTACAATGTTAGAACCCTATCGACAACAGATAAACTTCAGGAATTGGAGGAAGAGCTCAAGTTCTTAAGGTGGGACATACTAGGAATCAGTGAGCATAAACGAAAAGAATAGAAAGAACTGATACTTCAATCAGGTCACCTACTATATTATGTGGGTACAGACAGTATAAACCAAGGTGGAGTGGGCTTCCTAATACACAAATCACATGTGCGCGATGTCTTACAGATCCGAAGCGTAAGACCCAGAGTAGCATACCTTACACTTAGATTAAACAGTAGGTATACATTGAAAATTATACAAACCAATGCCCCCACCTCGACGCAAAAGGACGAAGATATTGAAAGCTTCTACGACGACATCAACACAGCTTTGCGACAGACACCTTCCCATTACACTTTGATTATGGGAGATTTTAACGCCAAATTAGGCCACAAACAAGACGACAGTGAAACATCGCTGGGAAGTCATGGGTTTGGGACAAGAAATGATAGAGGACAAGTATTGCTTGACTTCCTACAACAAAACAACTTTTATGCAATGAACAGTTTTTTCAAAAAGGCCTCCCAGAGAAAATGGACACCCAGACGGAGTTACAAAAAACCAAATCGATCTGATAATTTCAAACATGAAAAACATAGTGCAAGACGTAACTGTTCTTAACAAATTTTCTATCGGAAGTGACCACAGAGCCGTCAGAGCAAAAATAGTCATAAATACAAGAAAGGAGAGGTCAAAACTAATAAGAAAAACAGCTTCTAGAAAATCATTAACAACACAATGCGCAGACCAATACGCACAACTCCTTAATTCTCGTCTATCACCAATGCGGACAAATGAAGAGGATATAGACATTGAGGAGACAAACAAACAAATAATAACGGCAATGAAAGAAGCGGAAAACAAGTGCAAGCAATCGCTTGGAGTTGGAAAGGAGGAGAAGTTGAGTGATAGTACTAAGAAGTTGATGGAAAAAAGAAGAAATCTAACAGACAAACATCAAAACAATGCCACTCAGCTAAGAAAAATCAACAAATAAATATCAAAGGCTATCCGAAGAGATGTAAGGCTACACAAAACAGAAGAAATAACTAGGGTGATAGAGGAAAACAGGGGAATGAAAGTGCTTAGGAAAAAATTGTCTGAGGGTAAGAAACAATTAAATAAGATAATTGTCAACAAGAATGGACAAACCACCACAAATAAGCGAGACCTCCTGCTAATCGTGAGAAGCTTCTATGCGGAACTCTATATATATGAAAGCTACAACAACAGAAATTGGCGTAGGCATTCCCGTGATACAGAACCAGGGATCAGAAGACATCCCAGAAATCATTCAAGACGAAATAAACAACTGCTGCATGAAAAACAATAAATCACCAGGAGATGACGAAATTAGCACCGAAAATATAAAACTAGGAGGATCAGCACTTCTAAAAATACTGTGTAAGCTATACAATGCTTGTTTAAGAAACTCCATAACACCTGATCAATGGAATAAGTCCATCATAATACTTTTACACAAGAAAGGAGATATAGCCCAAATAGAAAACTACAGACCAATTAGCCTGCTATCGCAGATATATAAGCTGTTGAATAATCACCAAAAGGCTGACAGCTAAACTCGATCTTTACCAACCTATTGAGCAGGCAGGATTTCGTAAGGGCTATGGCACAAATGATCATCTTCATATAATTAAAATCCTCATTGAAAAATGCATAGAGTATAATAAACCGTTAGTTCTCATTTTTGTAGACTATGAAAAAGCTTTTGACACAATAGACCACCATAATATGCTTAGTGCCCTCGCTGATTGCAGAATCGACCATCGCTACATCGACATCATTAAGCTATTATACAAGAACGCAAATGCTGTCATTAGACCTCAATAAGATACTCCTAGCTTCCAAATAGAGAGAGGTGTGCAGCAAGGGGATGTCATCTCCCCCAAATTATTTACCAACCTTTTAGAGTACATGTTCAAACGCACAAACATCGAGAACCTCGGCATCAACATTAATGGTGAAAAACTTAGCCACCTTCGCTTCGCCGATGATCTGATATTAATTACAAATGATCTCAAAGAAGCGCAAGAAATGATCAGCGAGCTGAACCTAGCATCCAGAGAGGTTGGGCTGAAAATCAATATAGGCAAAACAAAGCTCATGACAAATCTAGTTGCCAGTGAAAACCTAACAGTGAACAACTTAAACATTGAGCAAGTATACTCCTACAAATACTTAGTACCTGAGATTGGGAAGGGATAATCAAACCTACGAAATTGGCAGAAGAATAGGTCTTACATGGGCAGCCTTTGGAAGATTGAGCTACATCTGATATTCCCATGTATCTTAAGAAGAAAGTCTTCGACCAATGTATTTTACCAGTACTAACTTACGGAGCCGAAACACTGACTCTAACAAAGAACACCGCGAACAAAATAAGAGTAGCGCAAAGAAGCATGGAAAGAATAATGTTAGGCTTATCCCTGAGAGATAGAGTTCCAAACACAGAGGTGAGAAGGAGAAGTGGAGTAACAATTTTAATTAAGGCACTTAAATATTAATCTGACATAAATTCTCCAATAGAATAAAAACAATTCTGGACCAAATAACCATGCAGAGCTTTTTTAAATTGTCTAATTGATGCTATTTCTCTTATATTGTTAGGCAATTTGTTGTACACATAGCTACAAAAATATTTATGGCCCTTTTTATAAGTTGACAGTCTGTAGTTTTGAATGAAAATATTAGAATTATGTCTAGTTTGGTAGTTATGTAAGGAAATAACAAACAGTCAGTATACTATTATCTCTAAATAAGTCTCTACAAGATTCTAATGAAAATATTTTGCGAAGAATTCTCTTTTGTAGTATAAATATCCCGTTTGTTTCTGTTGATTGACCCCAAAATAGTATCATATATTTCATATGACTATAAGCCAATGCATAATAAATATTTAGCAGTTGTTTGATTGACATAACAGACTTTAGGTAAACTATCGCAAAATATGCTGTATTTGGTTTACTTGCTACATGACCAATATGTGGTATCCATGTTAATTGACTATCCATATATAGGCCCAAAAATTTGCAGCAGTCTACCTTATTTATGATAATATTATTCATAGCAAGAATGAAATACGGAATAATTCTTCGTTTGAAAAACACCATATACTCATTAACTACTAACTGGTTACTGGTGGACCACTCATACAATTTATTTAAAGCAAGATTAGCATTAAATATTGCTTTTCGTAAGGAAGATGACGAAATTACGATAGTTGAGTCATCAGCGTAAATTACAATTTCAAATATGACATCAGAGATAAAGAAACTTTCTAGAAATTGAACAATATCATTGATGAAGAGAATAAATAGGAGCGGAGATAAGACACTGCCCTGTGGTACTCCAAATTTCTGTTCAGAACCATATGAGATTACTGAGCCAAATTTTACTTTTATTTTCCTACCAGTCATAAAGGATTTTATCAAAGAGTCAAAATCTCCTCTAAAACCCATAGCATGTAATTTTTGTGAGAGAATTGTTTCATCAACACAGTCAAATGCTCGCGTTAAGTCAAAGTAAAGAGCAATGGTGTAATTACTGGAATCAATTGAATCATAAATTGCTTGTGTGAACTCAAAGGCTGCGGTGTTTGTGGTAAGATCATTCCGAAACGCTTTTGACAAAATATCATTATGATGTAAGAACTTTCTCATTCTTTGTGCAAGTGTTTTTTTGGAATACTTTCGAGAAAGACAACAAACTAGTGACAGATCTGTAGTTCCGTACGTCACTTGCGTTACCCTTTTTAAAGAGAGGTATCACATATCCTAACTTCATCCTATCAGGAAATACGGTACGTAATAGAGATATCAAATCTGGTATATTTAGAATCAGTAGCACCGAACGAACTACCCGATAAATGAACTATATACAGAGCGATCCATTAAAAACAAGTCGCCAGTACCACAGTACACGTGATAGAACTGAACACTTTTTTAATACTTCTTTATCCATTCAATAAGAGAGAAGAGTGTGTAAGAGAATCATATTCTTCATCTTTCTTTGAACCGGTTCCGATACGTTTTAATAGATTTGGTTAGTTTTGGTTAGCAGTCTGATCAACTTTCGGTTAGTTTCACTTAGTCTTAATTTATTTTACTTATTTGAGCCGGTTCCGATACGTAATAATCAATTTTATTAGATTTGGTTAGTATTGGTTAGTCGTCCAATCAACTTATAACTTAGTTTCACTTAGTCTCAACTTATTTTAGTCATTTGAGTCGGTTCCGATACGTTATAATCAATTTTAATAGATTTGGTCAGTTTTAGTTAGCCGTCTAATTAATTTCCGGTTAATTTCAACTTATTTTACTTATTTGAACTGGTTCCGATACGTTATAATCAGTTTTAATAGATTTGGTTAGTCGCCCAATCAACTTTTGGTTAGTTTCACTTAATCTCAGCTTAATTTACTTATTTGAGCCGGTTCCGATACTTTATAATCAATTTTATTCGATTTGGTTAGTTTTGGTTAGTCGTCGAAACAACTTTTGGTTAGTTTCACTTAGTCTCAACTTATTTTAATCATTTAAACCGGCCCCGATACGTTATAATCAATTTTAATAGATTTGATTAGTTTTGGTTAGTCATCGAAACATCTTTGGGTTAGTTTCACTTAGTCTCAACTTATTTAAGTCATATAAACCAGTTCCGATACGTTATAATCAATTTTAATAAATTTGGTTGGTTTTGGTTAGTCGTCCTGTCAACTTTCGGTTAGTTTCACTTAGTCCCAACTTATTTTAGTCATTTGAACCAGTTTCGATACATTATAATCAATTTTAATAGATTTGGTTAGTTTTGGTTAGTCGTCAAATCACCTTTCGGTTAGTTCCACTTAGTCTCAAGTTATTTTAGTCATTTGAACCGGTTCCGATACATTATATTCAATTTTAATAGATTTGGTTAGTTTTAGTTAGTCGTCGAATCAACTTTCAGTTAGTTTTACTTCGTCACAACTTATTTTAGTCATTTGAACCGGTTCCGATACATTATATTCAATTTTAATAGATTTGGTTAGTTAAGGTTAGTCGTCGAATCAACTTTCGGTTAGTTTTACTTAGTCTCAACTTATTTTAGTCATTCGAACCGGTTCCGATACGTTATAATCAATTTTAATAGATTTGGTTAGTTTTGGTTAGTCGTCGAAACATCTTTTGGTTAGTTTCACTTAGTCTCAACTTATTTAAGTCATATAAACCGGTTCCGATACGTTATAATCAATTTTAATAGATTTGGTTGGTTTTGGTTAGTCGTCCGGTCAACTTTCGGTTAGTTTCACTTAGTCCCAACTTATTTTAGTCATTTGAACCAGTTTCGATACATTATAATCAATTTTAATAGATTTGGTTAACCGTCTAATCAACTTTCGGTTTGTTTCACCTAGTATCAACTTATTTTACTTATTTGAGCCGGTTCCTATACGTTATAATCAATGTTCTTAGATTTGGTTAGTTCTGGTTAGTCGTCGAATCAACTTTCGGTTAGTTTTACTTAGTCTCAACTTATTTTAGTCATTTGAACCGGTTCCGATACGTTATACTCAATTTTAATAGATTTGGTTAGTCGTCCAATCAACTTTCGGTTAGTTTCACTTAAGTCTCATAAAAATTGATTGAGAAAGAGAGCGAGAGTCATATACTTTATCTCTCTTGCGAGACGAAAATTCCAATACGTGTCGTTACATGGCCTTGAAAAATGACTCTCATGAAACCAAAGAAGTATTCACTTCAATAAAAAAAAACTGTGTTTGTGGTCCACACACCAGAAGTGCAACTTCTTTTGCCATATAGGCATAGGTATAATATCTTTTAAATGCTGTATAAGTTTTCATAAAAACCAAAAGTCGGCTGGCTAGCCCGCTCTCTCTTGTTCCTAACTGCCTTTATCAGCGCTATATCTCGCTCTAAACTTCGTTCGTCTCAGCGATCTCTCTTGCTCCTACAGTGTTTCTACAACACATAACTCCATCTCCCTCTGTCTTTACCAATGCTATATCTTGCTTTCTACTTCTGTTCGCCTTGCCGTGTCACACACTTCTTAACGCATTCACCAACTTATTTTCCACACGTAAAGAAGTTTGCGATGCTCATTTATCGAAAACGGTTCAATTTAGACATATATGCTACATGCTATTTTCAGAATTGAAGACATAATTTAAAAATGCACTAATATACAAGGTGGCCCATTTAAAAATATGCCTTTGACCTGTAACTCGTCTCTGCAACACCCTATATACGAAGTTATATGTTGCAAATAGTTTACATAAATCCCTACACCTTTAACATTTTTGCGTTAAACGTTAAAGGGGGTAACATTATATGCGAGATCACCCTGTATTTCGAAGTTCAATATAGGAAAATCAAATATTTTATTATGAAAAGCCTTTTTCAACAATGTTTGACAAAGACGTTAATTAACTAAAACAGAGCTTTATCCACAATACCGAAACAAAATTTAAAATTAATTCATAATATAACTGATAGGAGATTATTAGACGCATATGAAAGTATGGAAATTATTAAATGTAAGAATAGTTTAAATAGAGATAGAGGGCCTATTCCGTATAGTCCATTGTATTGGTTAATCCAGCGTGACTAGTCGGATTCCAGGATTGGTTCTTTTTGGTTCCGCTTGATTGAGCAAACAGTAGTATAAAAGCGAGTTAGGTAGATTTTAATTTTAGTCTTAATCATCTCCTGATGATGCTAACATGGTTAGCGAAACGCGCGTCGAGTGCAAAAATTCTGTTTCGGTATTGTGGATAAAGCTCTGTTTTAGTGCATGTTGCCGAAGGTTCCAAACCCCAACATAGTAAAGACGTTAATAATGAAATTGATTAAAAAACCACAAAAAAATTTGCTTTTTGAAATTTTATTTAAAACTTTTACCAATAAAACTATTTTTTCTACGACTGCCCTGAAAATAGACAAAAACGCACTAACAACTGCTCTTGAAAACTGGACATTTCAAACATCGTGTGTAAAGTATACTTTGCACACGGCGTGTGCAAAGTATACTTTTCACACGCTATATCAGAGGTCACATTCCCAGATCTCTAAAAAAGGAGCCCCTTTTTGCAAAACTAGAAAATGGAACTCTCATACCAGGGGCCCCCTCTTAAGGCTTGGGGCCCAATTTTAGGGCTTCGCCCCCGGGGGCTCCGTTCCTAAATCTGTAAAAAATGGGACTCCCGTACCATAGGCCCCATTCTAGGGTTTAGCCCCCCTGGGGCCTCATTTTAGGGCTTAGCCCCCGGAGCCTCTTATCAAAACATTTGAAAAATAAGGACCTCACACCGGTGGCCCCATTTTAGGACTGTGCCCCTAGTTATAGTGTAGCGAGGATCTCTTACTCACGTAGCTTCTTTCGCTAGGAATAAAATTTTCTGATAAATCAATAATAAAAACTTTTCACACTTATGCATGAGACTTTATGTCTCATTCGTGTGAAAAGTCTTATTTTCAGCACTTGTTGCACAATATACTATTTTCTACAGCCGCGCGCAAAATAACTAATTACTAAATTGAAATGAAATCGCAAAATAGACGAATGCCGCGGATCCTTAGTTTGCGCTTTAGAGCGTACATTGAAAAGAAAATTCCAAAAACATGTCTTTGGAAAATTCTCACTTTTTCCGTCGAGTGTGCTATGAATAGTCATGGCAATCGAAAATAAATAAATGACAGTCGTGCGTTTATTAGTTGTTGCTGGCATTCCTGTTCTAAATATGCCCGAATAATATGTCAAAATTGCAAATTTCAGAATAAGTATAAAGAAAAATGTGCATTTAATTTTAGAAAATGAGGCTGTAGAAAAAGTTCTGTGTGTTTTTCGAGCGCAAAGTAAGAATGCCGTTTTCGAAAGATTACTGCGCGACGCGTCTACGCGTCGCGCATTCTTTCACATTCTTTCTCCAAGGGCAATCCGTTACTTTGCGCTCTAAAAACACAAATAACTATTTTATGCATAAAACATTACCTCGCATATTTCTTCAAAATTCATAAATACTGAAAAATTATCCTATTTTCTAACCTTTTGTATCACATGTTCGTTCATTATTATGTTAAACAGGGTTTAATAACAACTAAGCAACTTTTTATATTGCCCTTGTATGTGTTCAGTAGTAAAGGAGGCCATGGGAAAAATTTATATTCCGTTGTTTTCAGGCAATCTCGCACTCTGTCATTTTCTTGCTGATGCCACTATCAGTAAACAAGTACAAGATTATCAATTAAAATTTCATTAAAATTTAAAAACTCATTAAAATGAACGAAATACACCATTATGAGGCCCTTTTGGAGATATATAAAAAGCAAGAGGCGGCTGTTGCCGAAAAACATCAGGAACTTAATGAACTAATGGCAAAAAATGAAGATACAATGCACAAGCTAAGAAACATTCGAAACCAGAATTCGAACAAAAATGTTAGTTTTAACGACAAAAAGTCAAGTTTAAGTGAAAAATTGCATGAAATATTGAATACTTGCCAAGAAACGGATTTATCGTCGAAAGAAGTTAAAGATGTTCAAAGTATTATCGACGCCTCACGAAAAAATGTTCATAATTTGTCTCAACGCCATATCGACACAGTTCAAGAAGTTGCAAACGACCTCAAACAGCTGGACACTGAATTGCAGTTTGAAAATGTGTCAAAAGAAATTGAAGATTATAAAAATAAAGCCGAAATTGGCAAGGAGCTGCTTGTCGAATGTACACAGGATTTCGAACAGGTTTCAAACTTCAATACGCAACTGTTTGACTATCAAATTTCTGAAATGAAAGAAAGATACAGGAAAAAAAGTTTCCCGAGAGAATTAAACGGCATTAATGCTGAAATTATAAGAATAAACAAAAATTTGCAATCTATTGATGTAAAAGTAAGAGAATTGGAAGGATCTACATAATACCCAGTGACGTATGTACAAAATATCATTCAACAGCACCAGACCATTTTCTTAATTTAATAATAAATTTTACGTAGAAAAAAATAGTTCAATTACGATCAATTTCAAGCCGTAATTAGTTTTTAAATATTTTTTTAGGGTTTGACGTATATTAATATTTTCAGTTACCCTTAATGTCATTATTCATACATGTTCTAACATGCACTGTCTGATCACATGTGAAATAAACTAAAACTACCCATATACGATGAGAATCGCCTTGACGCACACGGCGGAAAGAAATAGTTAAGGTAAATGTCCAGAATTCAGACACTTTAAGAAAAACCGGCGGCTTTTAAGGTTTCCCTAGACATATAAATTATCTTATATGAAAGCTGTAGTGATTTCTATATATTTCGAGGCTTGATACAAAATCCTCAAATTATATTGTGTTTTTTGCAACCTATGTCAGCACACCTAAATCCAACATAGCAAACTGACATGACATGCTTATGACCATTACTCCGACAGACAGTGCTCCCAAATCCGACAATTTAAGAACGTTAAACTGACGGTTTTATTAAACAAATAATGATAATTTATAATACTTATATCATAGAAATAGGTATTATAAATTAAAACCTATAAAAATTAGAAACGAATGATCACGTGAACCAAAGCATTTCTCAAAACAAAAAATATTCTTAACAAAGATTGCATTTAAAGTATGCAGTAGCAATTTCGGCATAGTTCTTATTTTCAACATTAATACACTTAAAATAAAACCAATTAGGGCAGTTGTCATATCCCACATGTCTTAATTCCTCCTCTTCATCCAAATCACTATCCAGTTCTTCACTACATTTCCTACATTTCTCTTTAACTGTGTCTATCTTATGTATTAATTCTCTTTCAGATACCTTATTGTCAATGTTTACTGGCTCTTTCTTTCCTAATTGGGGTCCTTGTCTTCCTTTCTTCAGGCAAAATTTTATTTTCTTTCCGCTTTCTTTTACGGTTCATAGCTTTCTTCTGAAGATCTTCTTTTTTAATATAATATTCTCTGAGGTTCCTACAGAAGGAACTTTCATTTTCCTCTTAACATTAGCTTTTTAGTAGTGGAAGGTTCTGGCCAAAAAAAAAGTGATATTTTGAAGGGAGTAGGTATGGATGCACCTTGGAGAATATTTAAAAAAGGATCGATCGTTTTCTGATAAACTAACTCTATATTTTTTTGGCATTGTTTCATTTGCGTGTCGATTTTCTGTTATGGCCCACTGATGCTTCTCTCCTTTGAAGCTGGCTTTCTGACCAATTTGGTGTGGTTTCACTTTGAAGCTCATTTTCTTTTATTTTAGAGTTACTATCTATAAAATTTGTTTCTAAAACTGCCGATTTTTTATTAGTCA
>MU186584.1:0-28111 GCA_016904865.1 Pissodes strobi | reverse complement strand
ATTTTAGAGTCACTATCTATACAATTTGTTTCTAAAACTGCCGATTTTTTATTAGTCAAATTTGTCCTGACACTTCGTCCCTTCAGTCTCTATTAATATATTTTCTACATGGTCAATATTCTCTATAGTTGCATGATGCTCCATTTCTACTTCCTCCCATTCACTCTGCATCTCTCGAATGGTTTCATAATCTATCAATTCCACGTTACTGTTTTCTACAACAAGATCTTCCTCCCATCCGCTCTCCATAATTAATCCGTCTTCGAACTCAATTATGACATTAAAAGTTGCAGTAATTTGTGGTACTGCTTGTTGTTTGTCTGCGATTCCGGAGTCTTTACATATTTTGAGCCAAACGAGATACAAATTTGTAGCTTTACTTTCTCCTGTCCAGTTGTCAGATCCCATATGATCCTTAATTTGTTCAAGGTTCCAGGATTAATATAGGATTCTAGAAATTGAAGATAACCTATAATTTCACGATTTTCAGGAGCTTCTAAAATAACATTCGGGGTATCAGTTTCGAGCTCCTTTTGTAATAATAATTTGCTGTAGTTGATATTAGAAGAATCAAAGGGGAATAATCCACAAGTTTGAAATGCGTTTTTGAATACTAATTCCAAATTTGTCAAGGAATTTATTGTTTCATTCAAAACTGGCGCGAAATTTTCTCTGTTTAAACTTTATAAGATCCGTTTTTCGTCTTAAATTTCTGAACTTCCTTTTTCCAACTGAGTTTCAAAGGTTTGAACAATCCGACATTTAAAGATTGTAAAATGTGCGTCGAATTAGGAAGCAAGCTTATGAGTACTATTTGTTTTTCTCGGCAAAATTCGGTTAAAGGTAATGGATGGGATGTGTGCCCGTCAAGATACAAGATCACCGGAAATTCGATTTTTTCTTCGACAACGGTAGAAAACATTTGCTACGTACTCGTAACAAGACTCGAAAGTCATCCAACCACTAGCTGACTTTCCAATTGCCCATGTGCTTGGAACTGTCAGCACCATATGTTTAGGTATCCTTTCATAGTACATTAGCACCACCATTGGTGGTGCTAATGTACCAGCAGCATTTCCAATAATCAGCACAGTTAAGCAGTCCTTTTCATCACCAGATCTATCGTGAACAAATTTGCTATTTTTTTTTTTAACCAACACCGAAGAACCCTTGGGAGACAAAAAAAATGCAGACTTGTCAGTGTTGAATATTCTTCTTGGGTTCTGAATGTTCAGCCCTGCCGAGGAAAAATATTCACTTATTTCGTGAAACCAGTTCTTGATTTTCTCTTTCGTGATCGATGCTCGAGATGAAGAAATATAGATATGTTCTATATTGTTGTGGAGGATTCATGTTTACCTTGTAATTGATTGCCTTTTGCTCCACAAATGATTACACTTGTTTTGAGGTACAATTAGAAGGTAAACATGAAGAAATATGTTGTGTCATTCGTTCACTAATCAACGGATGTCTTAGAAATCCTTCAAGTCAATGACGGAAAATTTATTAGGTCGTTTTAATTACTTTACTAATAAGGCAACACTATCGAATAACTGATCTTTTGCTATTGGAAATCCCATTGCACCCATGTTAATCGTCCATTTGTCCAAAATGTTTTCTTCATGTGAAGTCAAAATAGTTGCAGCCCCACTCCTACATTCCGCCGGATAAATTCCTTTTATTTTTCCAATTAAGGTGGTCCGAGGTACATTAAACTCCTTGGAGGCAGAGGCACATGATACTCCTTGTTTAATGGCGTCTAAAGCCCGTCGTAAATTTCCCTTTGAATATGTGCCATATTTTTCCTTGTTGGTTGATATGCTGGAATAGACATGTAATGCTAAAAGACAGCTAAGAGAAACATGAAAATACTGAAATACATAAACATTGCCAGTCAAATTCTTAAGATTGAAATACCTAGTGAGGGATCGATGAACTTGATTCAGACATCAATTGAACATTGATTCGACACTCTTGTCGGATTTACGACCAGAGCCTGAAAATAATTTTCTTAATTCAGAAAACGATATAAAACGTGAACCTATAAAGAGGGAAAGAGACAACACAATTTTTTTCCATATTGTATGTGTACATAATTTCTACATTGTGGTGTCTGATTTAGAGCCCTCTAGTTTTTATGTACCTAAATTAGACACCCCAAAAACTATGAAATAATTTACAAATTACCACTAATTTAGTCCAAAAAAATGAGGTTATACTTTTTTATAGTACAATATAAATGATATCAAAAAGTTCATAAAAACTCTCTTACCTTACAACAAAACCGGCTTCACTACCAGGTTATTAGAAAGACACGCGGACACGACCCAATTTTAGGTTATGTTAAACTGTCACTAGAGTCGGTAAAAAAGCAAACAGTATCAAAATTGGTCAAAAATAGTTTTCTACTTATGCCAACATAAGGATAATGTACCTATTGTTAGCAAATTCCGTATTTTTGGGAATTCTGTCGGAATTAGGGACGGTGTATGATTTTGAGACATTTACCTTAGTCGTGTCTTTGTCGGCCGTTATCGTATCTTTATATGTATGATACTGTGAATCAGCCTTTAAGCCTGGTCTACACGTAATGTTTTATCGACAGTCTTGCATCATCTGAAAACACTGACCAACAAAACTGACACAAATTATGCGGCTACACTACTCAAACTTTCGCTCAGGCACCACCGTGAATGACATGCATGCTGAGAACCTTCTATGTTTGTCCGTGATCTTCTTGGCTGTTGGCCTTCGTCGTTAAAAACAGAAAGTAAATCAAGGTACCACAGAGAAGGTTTGTAATGTTCTTCTGTTCTAGCTCCAGAACGATTTGATGCTTTGATTTTCGCACTCTTTACGGTAAATAGTTCGAAAAGAGTTGATTTTGTTTGTGACCAAATCTTTACTTGCTTCAGGGTCCACTTCCTTGTACTTTCTAAAAAACGCTGCATATGCTTGATTTGTTTTTTCTCGATTGCTGTAATCCTTTGATTGCACTTGCCAAAGGCAAGGACAACTTTGGTATAGCTCTATGAACTCTGTGAAAAACTCCTGACACCAGTGCCGTACGTCTGATGCTATTTTATTTCTCTTCTACACGCACTAAAAATACCAGCGCCGACAACAAGCTCGGGAAGCAAAATTTGACCGATTAGACTGATACACTTCTACACGCACATTTTGTTTCTCGTCTTGCTTGTACACAAAGCTCCAGCGCGACCGTCTTTTGCGAGTTTCTCAACCCTCATTCAGTTCATGCAAAAGGTCCAACTTGCCGTCTACACCTGGTATAGGCGGCAAGTTGGACGTTTTGCATGAACAGAATGAGGTTTGACAAAATCGCAAAAAACGGTCGCGCTGGAGCTTTGTGTACAAGCAGTAGACGTGTAATCAGTCAAAATTTGCTTCCCAAGCTTGCTGTCGGCGCTGGTATTTTTAGTGCGTGTATTGGAGAAAGAAAATGGGGTATCAGACTTACGATAATGGTCTCATGAGTTTTTTACGGAGTTCATAGGGCTATACGAAAGTATTATTTGCCTCTGACAAGTGAAATCAAAGGATTACAGCAATCGAGACAAGAAAAATTAAGCGCATGCAGGGTTTTTTATAGAGTACAAGGAAGTGGCCTCTGAAGAAAGTAAAGACTTGGCCACAAAAAGGATCAACTCCTTTCGAACTATTTACCGTAAAGAGTGTGCGAAAATCAAAGCATCAATGGTTCTGGAGCTAGAACAGAAGAACCTTACAAACCTTCTCTGTGGTACGATCACGGGCAAACATAAAAGGTTCTCAGCATTCATGTCGTTCACGGTGGTACCTGAGCAAACCGACTGGACGAAAGTTTGAGTAGTGTAGTCGCATAATGTATCAGTTTTGTTGGTCAGTCTTTTCAGATCATACAAGACTGCCGATAAAACTTTACGTGTAGACCAGGCTTAACGTTTTCTTTGACCAATCTGGCAAAGACTATTTTATTACACTTGGCGAGGCGAATCTTTTCGTGTATGGGCCGTTTAAGCAACACAGGATATGAGGTACTCCAACGTTAAGTCTAAACTTAATCCCGTATACGTCAATTTTTATAAATCCAGTGTATAATATACCCTATAAACCTCCAAAACTTCCCATCCAAAGGAAATAAACTAATCGACATTTTTAAATAATGTGTAATAGTTAGGACGAATTAACATTAGTTACTTACAATATGTATTAGGTAGATATAGGTAAGGGCACAGTCGGCAACAAAACGAATGCATTTTAATTATTCTATTCTTGGATGTTTAATGAAAACGAGTGATCATTTTTAATTTACCTTAATACACGTCATAAACTATCCCCCTAAAATTTGACTATGAGATACTGCATTTGTCGCCTGCTGTAAATTCTTTGCGGAACGATCTGTATATTTCGTAGATAAACACAGAAAATCTTGACCTTAATGACAACAAGGTATACCAATAATATCAAACTAAGTTTTAATCCTGTTTTGCTGAGTGGTTGTGACTTGCCACTTTTTATATTATGTAATAAACCAAGTATGCAATAGAATATTACCAGTGAAGTAATTTGACAGTGTGTTTGACATTTGTAATATTATGGCAAAAAACAATAATTTATTATTGTTATTTATGCCATAAGTTCGTAAATCCATACATTATGGAACAAGTGCAAAAATTTTAAACAAAGAGAGCCCAATTTTCAGATATGCACGAGGACCAAAATGAGACTATGAACGCGAACCATATAATGTTTTTTTTCTACGACTATAGGTCCTGTATTACAATTTAATAAAATTAATAACGTTTTTACTTTTCTAATAATAATCTGACAAAATCATGACAAGATTGCCATCTTAAAGTTTGATTGATGGTATTTGGGTCCATGTATGATGTATGTAGGTGTGGTTAAATTGGCATGTGTGTTAAAAATTACTACTTTAAGCACTACAAGCGTAAATCAGTACTTCACGCACAGTCGTAGAAAAATATCTTAATTGAATAGGCCACTGCAAAAGCCACAACTTAGAAATTCTGCAATGTTGTAGCCTTTTATTTACGAAAAAATGTATTAAAATATAATTATTAGGACTCTGAATTTGTCCTGATTTATTACATATCACCAGCCTACTTCCTCAACAAACACACTGTTAAATGACTGCATTGCAGGTGCTTTTCGTACAAAAGTACATTAAACTGTATGTTAAATTACTTAGATAAAATAAACGTCGTTGGTAAGCAAATTATACAAGCTTTGATTTTAAACATCCAAAAGACAGTAGTAACTGGCCAAACTCTGACCTGGCATTAAAAATGTGACTTACCTCAGAATGTAAAAATAATACTTCCATCGGCACTTTTGATTATGATGTAGTCCGCCTCACGGATTAAAAAAAATATTCTATTTGAGTACTAATTTTAACAATTTTGTTTATGAGAAACTAAAATGAAGGATCGATGCTTGAAAATCTGACCTCTTACTCCTCGCTAAAAGGATCCGATCAGAATGAAAGGCACATCTTTGCTGTATGCATAAAAAAATAAATAATTTGCCTCCGCAGTCTGCACTCTATTTTTCAAATTTATGTTACTTATTTGTGTCGCAAAAAATATAATGTTTACACACGTCACCAATCTCAATAAAGCAAATAATGCATACCCTACACTAAAAATCGTCCCGTTACCTCAGCGCGAAAGCGACTTAAGACTATTTTGCCCTTATTCAAGTAGAGTTCCAGACTTTCCCCTCTATGATATTCAAAAACGCAGCTTAGATCCTGGGACTATCATACTTATATCACAGTTTATTCAATACCAGAATCTTTGAACTCTGCTTATATCATTTATATAGATAGATTAAAAACACCAAAGGCATCAAAACTGATGCCTGGGGACCCAATGTTCAACCACGGCACTGCTAGACAAGCTGTTGGGAGAAGTTAATGTACTCCCATCATCTATGTTATAATATGCGAGTCTCTCTAGTAAGGTGCCTAGACCTTTGAGAAGTCGGAGCACACAATATTTGTGTACTGTTCCCTCTTTGTCCAGCATACTCAAAATTTGCTAAATTGGAACTAGGAAAAAATCAGCACTATTCTCAAAATATGAATGTAGTCTCTCAAGACAGACTCATACACTTCAGGCAAATTTTGTGTGAAAGCTATTGACCTAAAGGAATTAGGATGATCTACAGCCCCCGTCTTAGGAATTGGTACAACTTTCGCCAACTTAAAGCAGCCAGGTCTTTTATGCCTAGGTTTAGTTTTATGCCTAACATTATAATATATTTCAGTTTTCTTATTAAATGAATATTCATAATATAATTATCGCGACCAGGTTTATTTTTAGAACAGTAAATGAATCTAGGATGCAAATGTTGTTTCCAGTTAAGTGCTGCTTCAATTGAGCCACTGTGGTGTTTTAGCCGAGAGGTTCTCGGCTAAAACTGAGGTTCCAGGTGTTTGACTCAAAGGCAGTAGATTCTGGTTTTTCCATGCTTTGTGTTGGAAGGGATCCATGGATTGATCACCTTTGACTACTTTGATTATATTAGCCATAACTTGTCGCTGCTTATTTCCAAATTCCTGTATTTGTGATTCAGATTTGTTTGGAATTCCACGACGCTACGTCCAGAAGGTATATTATTCTGAACATGTTATTGCGTGACGCCCATGGTAAAGTACTGCCAGATGTTTGTTTAGTTGCAATGGAATTGCTATTATGAGAAACTCACATAAAGTAGAAGAAGTTTGCTCTAAATCACAGAACAAATCCACTCTATTTCTCATGTCTAGCATTAGGCTATCTAGTCTCTTGATTTCGCCCATTAAAAAACTGATTTAATAATAAATAGAAATTTCGCTGAGCTAAGATGATGGGATATAACCTCTAGACTGAGTGATCAAAAACTAAGTTTTCAAAAATTATCGGAAAGGAAAGGCAATTTACTAATTTACATGGGTAGGCGTTTTGAGTGGTAGTGATTCCTACATCATCTAAATTAGACGGAAAATGTGTGCTGCTTATGAATATTGCAACATATAAAACCATTGTTTATCCATATAAACCACCAAGTATTTCAAAAAATAAAAATCATATTTAATGTTAAATATACGCAAGTACTTACATGCGCCAAAAGTAAAAAGACAGACTGCCTGGGCACATACCCACAAACTGACCTTTAAAAAATGTTACATTAATAAAAATTGCATTACATACACTATAAAATATCAAAATTACAAAACACTGAAGTTAAAATTCAAGTATTCTTCATAAGAATAAAATTTGTTTTATTTTACCCCTAAAGTTATTTTCAGGCAGTTGTTTGAAACTTTTTGGCAAATGGTTAAAAAAGTTGATTCCCAAATATCTTCTGGTATAAAATTATTTTTGTTTCTGGTGTCGTGACTGTGGCCTTCACTGTATATTCCCGTATTGGATATAACATGTGTCAAGCTATCCAGGATGTACTGGGATGGGAAAGTCAAAATGCCAAGAGCAGTAAAGGCCTGTCTAGAGTCCTTCCTGAATCCCAATCCCGACAGAGCCCGCACCGCTTTCCTCTGGAGGCCAAAAATACGCTTTGAACAGAGCACATGACATTATTGGAGTACAGGAATACCAACACGCTTGCTAGACGTCTCAGTGAAAACAGACCGCTTCCAAGCTTCTTGGCGATCTGCTCAATCTGGGTATGCCACTTAAGTTCCTGATCGAAATCCCACGTGTGATGATCCATCATTAACCTCACCCATGCTTCTAAGTGAAAACACTAATTGCTGTGTCTTTGCCTGATTCAGAAGCAGCCGGCTGGCACTAAACCAGTCCTCAGCCACTGATTGTGCCACAAGCGTTGGTGTCGTCCGCAAAGAACGTATATGTAGTCCTCATCACCAAAGGGCAGATCATTGATGTAAATCAAGAAAAGCATGGGGCCCAGGACTGACCCTTGGGAACCACAATATTTACTGCACTCTCAGCAGATGTCACCCCCCTCCCCCACCATCACAACTTGGGTCCTATTTTGTAAATAAGATTTTAAAACTATTATTTGTAAAATTGTAATATGTAGGCTGTTGCTCAGATCACAAAAAAGAACAGCTCTCTATTCCATACCCTGAAAGGAATCAAGAATCTTGTCCACCAGATCCAAAATTCTCAATACAGTGTTTCTCTTCTTACGAAATCAACTGACCATCCACAAAAGAGCCGTTATCCTCTAAGAAATTTACCATTCGTATGGCCATGTACTACTCAACAATTTTTGAAATTATCAGTAACAAACTAATTCGTCTGTAATTTGATATCTTTTTTGTCACCCTTTTTGAAAATTGGTATAACCATTGCCCTTTTCAGTATAACTGGGAAGGTGTGTTTTTGATTAGGTTTACGTTTAGCCCAAAGATGGCACGACTAGTTTGATTTTTTAAACTGTCCACTATGTTTCTCATTTGATTAAATGTAAATTCAGTAAAAGAGAAGGGACTAGTAGGGGGAATTATGTTTTTAAAATTTACCAGATGATCCGCCTGGTTCGCCGGTATCTCCCTTATTGAGCTATATTACAAAAAAAGTCATTTAAGCTGTCCAGTGACAACTCAGAAGAGGGGTGGTCTATACGGGCTTTCATTGAGCGTTAATAATATTCCACATAGTCTTTGTGGTGTTCATAGCAGAAATTATAGCCCTATCACTCGCTCCTATCTTTGCTTCTTTTATTGCTTTTTTTTGTACTGCGCGATGATAACTAGACATGAAAAGTGTTTTGTCTCTTCACTTGTGATATTAAAACAGATGATTACATATACCTCCTTAAAAGAGGTGGCGGTGTTGACACATATCACATCAATGTTATTTTATGCTACAAGTATGATAGTAATGTGGGAAGCAGATATGTTTATAATAAGTTTAAGGAGTACGTAAAACAATTTAGAAACAAAAATATCAATGTTTCGTTGAAAATAATACAAAATCTTCGGCATAACTTCCAATATGCGTTCAATTAATCCTCATTGTGCAAACTTTTTGCTTCTTACATATTATGTGGTCGAATTTGAATATAGTTCTTAGATCTGTGTCTCTGGATGATCTTGCAACCACTAATTTTGTAAATAGTGTTAGTGCCAGGGAAAGAGACAATATTATGAGTATCTCGGGTAGTGAATTTGGTGAGAATCTTGATTTTTTGGAGCAGCGCCCCAATTCACAAGGTTCTCCCTGATGTTACTTAATATCCAGTCGGTCAGAAATTAGATTGACGATTTGAATCTTTTTATCGAGAGTTTTTAGTATCCTGACGTTGTCCTTCTGACAGAACTTTGGTTGGAGGAGAATGAACCCATGTTTTTGGAGAATTACGTTATGCTTTCAAGCATTCGTCGAACCAACACCACCCATGGGGGCACATTGATACTTATGCATAACAGGATACTTGGTACTCATATTTTTGCAGAAATTGATAAGTTTAACTATTTGATTATTGAGAAAGAATTTGAATTTGCCTTGATGTATTGCTTTAATCTCTATATTTTATGTGCTTATAGATCACCTTATGGCGATGCTTATATTTTTCTGAACGGGTTGGAGTCACTTTTGTCGCGGCTGCCTATGCGTGCATTCATAATATTGGCCGGAGATTTTAATATAAAATTTTTGGACGGGAGTTCTACAATGGCTTGAATGATGCATACTTTTTTGGGCTCCTTTGAGAATGCACGTTGAGGCAACTACACGCATTTGTTCAAGTTCATCGACCCTATTAGACTATGTTTGCAGTAATTTTAGGTGGGAATGATGTTGAGTGTAGGGTTACAATCGCGGGTCTTTCTGATCATGAGGCGGTAGTTTTTGATTTCTCGTTTTGTTTGAAAAAAATTAAAAGTGCAAGACAACGTAAAAGACTATTTACTAAGAGAAACTGCAATAAATTTGTAGAAACGTGTAGGAAAACAGATTGGCGAATGGCGCTGAGTGGTGATGTACCGCTGAGTGAATTTCATTCTCTCCTACTTAAGACTTTTAAAAAATCTTTTCCCCTTACTTCAGTGAAATATAGATATAGGAAACCGTGGTTTTCCAAGGGTTTAAAGATATCTTCTAAGAATCGCTCTTCGCTCTTTGCATTGTATTAGAAAGTTTGCCTTACACAGTCCTCAGTTCATACAATACTTTAATAATTCTCGCAAAATCTTTAGAAGAACGGTAAAGGCGGCCAAACAGTCGTATTTTATAAATAGAATCAACAATTCAAAAAACAAACAGAAAGAAACTTGGAAAATCGTGAACGACTTGAGGGGAAAGAATAATGGCATTCAGGTCGAAACCAGCTTAAATTGTAATGAACCAATTAATTTCTATTGTTCTTTGGCTGATAGTCTCAGTAGCAGAATAACTTCCAATCACGATTTTACTCAATTCTTGGGTGGCGTTAATATAACTCAATCATTTTTTTCTTAGTCCCACAGACCTGGAAGAAGTTAGAGATACCCTTGGTGAAATAAGTAACAAGAACTCAGCGGGCTGGGATGAACTCTCTGTAAAAAATTTTTTGCATCTTCCAAATGCAGCGCTGGAAGTACTGGCTGATTCCATAAATCAATCTTTTGTCGAGGGTGTTTTTTCACCCTGTCTGAAGAGGGCTACTGTTGTGCCATTATATAAGGGAGGTGATTCTAACTCTGCCTCAAATTTCAGACCAATTTCTTTGCTGCCAACCTTGTCAAAAATAGTGGAAAAATTAGTGAAAAAACTTTTACTGTCTTTTTTAAATAGAAATAATTTACTTTGTGCACAACAGTATGGCTTTCTGAACTCGAAGGGTACAAATGACGCTATGTTTGCGTTTCTTGAACATTTATATTTGAGCCTTAATAGTGGTGATGTGGCCACAGCGGTGTTCTGTGATTTGTCGAAGGCATTCGACTGCGTCAATCATGAAATACTGCTGTGGAAACTCGAGAAGTATGGGATAAGGGGACCAGCCCTAACATGGTTTAGATCGTATTTGACTGGCCGCATTCAAATTGTAAACTTCAACAACAACTCCTCTAATGAAATGGAAATCCATTCTGGAGTGCCTCAGGGGTCTATTCTCGGTCCGTTGTTGTTCTTGTTCTACATTAATGACTTAACTTATATTAATATCAGGGGTAGATTCACTCTATTGGCGGATGATTCTACGATACTTTGGACGGGCAGAGATGAGGATCAGCTTGAGAAAGATGTTGGAAATGATCTGACCAGGGTGAAGGAATGGGCTGATGCAAACTTGTTATCTTTGAACTCATATAATGACTTTTAAATGCATATTTAATGAAATAAATGTTGGTACTAACCCAAACAGTAAGCAGTGAGTGCGTAAATAAGTTTCTAGGTTTATCTATAGATGATAAACTAAAGTTTGAAGATTTATCTCAGCAAAAGATTAGCTTCCAACTGTTATGCAGTTAGAATAATATCAAATAACTTGAATTTAACAGCCACAAGAAGCGCATATTTTTTTTCACTTATTGAATCTCATTTGAGATATGGTGTATGCTTTTGGGGATTTTGTTCCAAATGTCTATTCAATGCAATATTTGTATTACAAAAGAGAGCTGTGAAGTATATGTGTAAAGCTAAAATTAGAGATTCCTGTAAGCCACTCTTTCAAAATCATAAAATTTTAACATTATCCAGTTTATTTATTCTTGAGAATGCTTGTCTGATACGCAAGAAGTTTAAGGGCGAGATTCGTTCGGCCCCAGTGTTTAATACTCGCCAAACATATAGAATAGGTTTACCAATTCCGCATTCCAGTCAGTCCAAAAACTCCATAATTTATGACAGTAAGAGAATATTTAATCAGCTTCCGCTACAAGCAAGAAAGATTCAAAATGACAGGAAATTTAGAAGAGAGGTTAAAGCACTTTTAATCCCCAAGGCTTATTATACATTGGATGAGTTCTTTCAGGACCACTTTGAATAATCAATAATTGGCAACAACAACAACAACATCATTTATTTCATAAAGTTACAGTTTTGGTGGCTTCCTAAGGTAATTATAAGTCGCGTTTACACGCAGCTAGCGCCGCCTTTCACATCTAGTCAGACGTGATTTGTAGGGGCGCATCGCTGACACGCCTAGGGCTAGCTAACCTACCTATAAACCTATCTATGTGCCGTTTATACCACTGCAATTTGCTTCCCCGGGTTACCTACCCTTTAAGCCTGGTTCAATGTGTATTACCGAAAGGCTGATGTAATGCAGGCTTGTTTTGAGTGCTAAATGTGTGACGGTTAGAACAGAGGAAAAACACAATTTGAAAAAACCTCTTTCACGTTTCTTTGGCTTTCACGTAAGGGGCATCAATATGCCCTATTGTGAGGGATGTGTAGCTGGAAATTGCGTATTGGGCATTGCCCATTCAATCAAGGAGCAAATATTAAGCGAGCTTCGCCAAGATCGCTTTCCAGCGGAGCGCGCAGGACAGCCAGTCAGTATGTCTGTGTCCTGTCTTTTGTTCTGATCTTATACTCGCTATGTGCGTTTATTATTGTTCAGGCTAATTATAAATGTCTGTTCTTCTGGGTGTTGTGCTTTACCCTCTGTACATGAATAATTTTCGCACTATTTAATAATATTGAGTGTTTGTGCTAGGGGTTATTTTGGTATGAATGATCTTCCATAATGTAAATATAATAAAGATGAGCATTCGGCCTCTGTCGCAAATTTTAATGATTTTAAACTTTGACATTGATTTTGATTGTTTTATGTTTTTTAAATTTATTTTGTCCTTATGTTATGTTTTTCTCTTCCTTTTGTTTTGTGCATTTTTTTAACCGATAAGATTAGGATATTGCTTTAAACAGCGTTGTAAATAAGAAACAATTCTTTATACAATAAAGCTTTTTTGACTTTGACTCATATGTGTTCAATAATTTTTTTTTTCAAAATAATGTCTTATTTTGCTTGTCAAAAAGTTCTTTCCCTGGAGACGAATAGATAAACAATGATCGTTATGGAAATTTGTTCTCAAAGCTCACAATTAATGAATCAAAAAAGCAGGGTCTCGAGCATTAAAATATAAAAATATAAACATGGAAGTGAATGTCAAAATTTAAATATAAATTATTAAATTATCAGTGATTTTTAAAACCTCGCCGTTGTTTTTGTCCAATCAAAAGGCCGGATCTTGGAGTAAAATCCATATAGTGGAAATATTCCAACCAACGAAATTAGTAGGTCCACTCCTTTATGATTTAAGTAATATTAATTTACCTGTTAAGGTCACCAGCTGCGTACAAGTTTCTACATCATGTAATATAGCTAAACGATCCCAGGATGCTGTGATGGCCACTTCAGCGCCAGCCAACCATTCGGCTGCTGCGACAGCACCCGAGTGACCACCAAGTTCCCCGATTGGAGTACGCAACGAAGCGCCGCCGCGTTGCTGGTTACCTACTTCAGATGAATCGTCACCAGGCACTAATTGTTCATTGCCTTCCTCCAGTTCCTCTTCAGATGAGTGACCTTTCTGTAATAACAATTTATTGTCATAATAGAGCAGATATCCCTTAAAAATTCTTAGCAATTTCAGCTGATCTCCTATGATAATGTACATATAACCGTGACAACCATTTTTATCATAAATAGGTTCTAATAGCTTTATTTGCTATGTTTAACACAAATATTTTCTTATTATTTATTTATTGGAAAAGTCATTATTATTAACAACAAATGAGATACCCAGTCAATAAAATGAAATATCTTAAAAAGTGAACCCACATCGAAAGATCATACAATACTCTCCACTGCTTTACCACAACAATAATCAACATGCCTAGTGAAACTCAGATTATTGTTAAAGTAGACTAAGTGGTATTTAATTATGTCCACCCTCTCTAAAGGAATATTGTTAATGGAATAGTTTGGGTTACTGCCTGTCAGCAAGGCCCTTTGGCCTCCCATCAACTACTACTACTAATGTAATAGTTATATATAAACTATTTCAGTTGAGATTTACTAAACTGAATATATTTGCACTTGTCTACATTCAAAATCACATCATCAGCAATAAGATTTCTATAGTTAAACAACCTATCGCATAAAATGAATAAATAAATACGTATTTTAATATTCTTACCGGCAAATCCCAATTCAGGGCAGCTTGCCATATGTGTGCAACACCATCTCCACCTCCCGTAAGAACTAAATCTTTAAGTGGATGAAATCTAACAGAATTCACTGATCCTGAATGGCCGTGATACTGTAGTAGACATCTTGTTGATTCAATACTCCAAATGCATGCAGTGTGGTCTGTAAAATGGTTGCTACATAGAGGCTATGCAAGAATTGTTTTTAAAACTGCACTTAGCTGAATAAAATTAAAAAATGTAATTCCATTCAAACTTTTTATAATGAGGCCAATTTTAACAAAAATGATGGTGTTATAATTTTTGTAAGAAATAAAATTAATGTTTTATTCTCCTGTACAAAATTAGATAGGTCTAAAGTTACATTAAGTAGAATAACAGTTGAAGTTAATAATATTTTATTTGGGTTAACAGCGGTATATAAGCCACCACCTGTTAAAAAAATTGATTTTATAAATGACTTATCAGATTTCTTGGAAAGTGTAACAAATGAAAGTGGTATTGAGGTTTTTGTGGGAGACGTAAACATAAATATCTTAAATAACAATGACAATGATGTAAGCAGTTATTTAGCAACTATGAATTTACTTGGTTTTCAGGCGTATATAGAAAGTATTACTAGATCAGATTCTCAAACATGTTTGGACCATATTTTTGTTAAAGAAAATTTAAAACTAAATAAAATATATTTAAATTCTTATATAATTGATGAGGATATAACTGATCATAATCCTATAATACTACTCATTGGTGAAAAAACACTTAAAGAACCTAAAACAGAAAATCTAAGAAATATAATGAAAGCAACAATCGATATTATTAAGTTTAAAGACCGATTAAGACATCATGATTGGTCTATTGTTATAAATGAAACTAATCCACAAACAGCGGCAACTACATTTTTGAATTCCTATAATGACCTCCTGAATAATTGTACAACATATGCTGTAAACAAAAAAAAATACAAAAAAATCAAAGTTTGGATCAGCAATGGAATAGTAAAATCTATTAAAACCAGAGACAAAATGAAAAAAAAGTTATTGTTGAATTTTAGTACAGACCTTGAAAAAAAATATAAGGAGTATCGAAATCTTCTCAATAAACTTATAAAGAAACAAAAAAATGATTATTATAAAAGACAAGTTGAAGACAATAAAAACAATATGAAAAAACTTTATGAAATTATAAATGATGCCACTTATAGAGAAAATAAGAAAATCCAATCAGGCGACATACATATACAAAATAATTATGGAGAGGATATCGAAGACTCTCATGAGATGGCAAATTTTTGCAATGAATATTTTAATAAGATCGGAGTTGAAATGGCCTCAAAGATTCCTACCCCAAACGTGGACTGTCGAAATAAGGATTTTAATAAAAACTCAATATTCTTAAACCCTATTAGTAAAAATGAATTGATTGATGTGATATCTACACTAAAAAATAATAGCTCGCCGGGACACGATGGCGTACATTCAAGGACAATAAAATTAACACACAGAGAAATAATAAATCCGCTATTACACATTTTTAATATAAGCTTACAAAATGGGATTGTGCCAATTGAATTTAAGTTATCTGTTATTACACCTATACACAAGGCTGGACCAAAAACACAAATCAATAACTATAGACCCATAAATCTCATAAGTAATTTTGCAAAGTTGTTTGAAAAATGCCTAAAAAACAGATTAGTCGCTTTCTTTAAGGATAATAAAATAATCTCACCCAATCAGTATGGGTTTGTTGAGGGGTGTAGCACGTCGGATGCCATGCAACAGCTGGTAACTGAAGTTGTACAAAATTTAAATAATAATAAAAAATGTATATCAATATTTTTAGACCTTGCAAAGGCGTTCGACACTGTGCCTCACGACAGACTTCTTGGGGTCTTACATGATTATGGCATACGGGGAAGGGCAGCTGAAATAGTTCAGAGTTACTTAGGGGACAGGTATCAAATGGTGAGGTTAAATGGAGTATTGAGTGAAAGACTAAAAATAAAGATTGGGGTACCACAGGGGACAGTACTGGGTCCCCTACTATTTATTATATATATTAACTCGCTTTTAAAATTAAATTTCAATGGTCTGGCAATCTCCTATGCCGATGATACCGTAATGGTTCTAGCTGGAGATACTTGGGAAATGGTAAGGATTAAGGCTATAAATGGTCTAAAGTTGTTTCGATGTTGGTTACAGCAAAATAAATTAACTTTAAATCTAGCGAAAACAACATACATCGCGTTTTCTCTTACAGAGGCTAATAGACCAACTTTTAGTAGCATAATAATTGACAACCAAGAGATACATGAAACATCTTACACAAAGTACCTAGGAATTATGATCGACAAACATCTCAAATGGTCACCTCACATAGAGTATTTGTCAACAAAAATGCGTAAGCTAATTCATAAATTCTATCTATTACGCGAATTTCTTAACACAAAAACTTTAATAACTGTTTATAAGGCAGTAATAGAATCAATTATCAGATATGGAATTGTGGTATGGGGTGGACTTTATACAAATAGTCTGTACAACTTAAACATAATTCAGAAATATATCTTAAAGATAATATTTAAAAAAAATAAACTATACCCCAGCCATATGCTTTTTTCCCCAGAAATAAGTAATATCAGAAGCCTGTATTTGCTGACAGTGTGTAATTATATTAAAGAGAGAGAGAACATGAAAAATTATGTACAGCATAACTATAGTACTAGGACAAATTTCAACAAAAATTTAATAATTCCTGTAAGTAACAATAACTTGAATTTAAAGTATTTAACATATCTTGGTCCCAAAATCTATAATATGCTACCCCCTAAGATACGAATGTGTACTAACAAGAACAGATTTAAAAAAATGTGTAAAACATATATTTTTGAAAACTATGAGTTATTTGAGATTCTTTTTTAAATTAGTAGAATAAGTAGGTTAATTAGGTAGGTTAATTTCGACGGTTGATTTGGTATAGTAATAATGTGAAGTGTATTGTTATTTAGCGAAAAAAAAAATTAAATAAATAAATAAGATTATATAATATTTAATGATGTCTGTAGGTTAATCTGGTGCATTACAGCTGTTACGTCAGCTAGGCACCTTATAATTAAGTTTTCTGTTTTTTTAATGTAGTTTAAATTATATATAATATTATCATGCTGTATATACATTGAAATGAATAAATTGAATGAATGAATTAGTTCTATAGGTATAAAATGTCTAATTTGAAAAAATATTTACAACACTAAGGGGTCAGCGTTGAGAAAAACACGGGCAATAAATTTACTGTGTGGTGAAAAAATAATAACACTGACTGCAAATAAATGTAATGTCATAACTTTTAGTAGGTTAAAAGATCATATTCTCTTCAATTACACTCTAAACTCGGTGGGGGTTGAGAGACAGGTCTTAGTAAAAGGATGTTGGGGTGTTGCTGAACTCAGAGTTATATTTTACCAAACATAATGAAATAATAACTCACAAAGCTATGTGCCTTCTGGGATTTGTCTTTCGAACCTTGCGGAGTTTCGACAATGTTTACATGTTCAAAAAAAATTATTGTGCCGTGGTTCGTCTGGTCCTGGAGTATGCCATTTGTGTCTGGCATTCACACTATGCAGAGCATAGTGACAGAGGATCGAGCGGGTTCAACATAGATTCCAGAAGAGAGTTAGTCTTAAATTAAATGTCCCTTATGAACAGATTAATTATATTGAAATTATGAAAGTTCTTAATCTAAACTCCCTGGACAGCATGAGAAAATATTTTAACACTTTAACTTTTTACAAAATAGTTAATGGTATTATTGATGCCCCGGAACTCACTGCTGCATTTAGCATTCATGTATCAGCAGTGAATGCAAGAAATATAAATCATTTTGGCATTGATTTTCATAGGACCAATTATGGTATGAACTCACCACTAACAAGAATGTGTAGACTAACCAATGACTTGATAAAGAAGAGTGATATTAACATATTTCACGACTCACTTGCAAAAATTTATTGGTAAAGTGAAAGAAATTTTGTATAATTAGTTATTTTATGATTCTATTTATTCCTCGATTTATTTGCTTGTCACTGTATTTGTCACTTCCATGGGAGGGATTTAAGATTTGACTATGTTTTCTATTTCAATTATTATGGACAATTATTGTAAAATGCTCTTAGCATAAATAAAATTTTGAATTTTTGAACAAATAATTTTAATATCAACAGTGTGTTCAAAACAATTTATTTTATTCCTTATATAAAGCACCAATATATAATAGTGATCTGTATGTTTAGTAGTATTTGTATCTATATTATAATACTCATTATAATACATACTTTAAAATAAATAAATTTCATCATATGCTTACCTGCTGAAGCAGTACCAATTGCAGGAATTCCTGGCCTGGCCACAGACACTTCCCAAACACCATCTTTGTGACCAATATATTCTTTAACAAGCCCACAACTATATTGGGGAGCTTTAAAGCTGGAGACTATTTTGCTTGTTTGAGCCTTGAGTTTATGAGCAGTTTTTGACTTTTGAGAAGATGAACTTACTGTAAGACAGAATGTTTATAGTAGATATGTTCTATATTGTTGTGGGGGATTCATGTTTATCAGCCAAATTGTTGCCATTACTCCAACTCAGTTGCAGGCCTTTTGAATAAGGCTACTTTGACTCTGGCCCCAGGGTGCAAATAGCACAAGTGCTAGTTTAGTGACAACAAGAAAGCTGAAAAACCTTAAATAACTGGAAAATGCTTGACATTTCGAGGTAGAAATCTGCCCTCATTATCAAGAACAAGAAATCTTAAAATGAAAATGGTTAGTAAAAAGCTTGTGCACTTTGTCAAGTTTTGTATTTACTGAATATAATATAAGGGACCTTATTCAAAAAGCCTACAACTGAGATGGAGTAATAGGCAAAAATTTGTTTGATAAAGATTGTTTATAGTTAGGCTATTCAGAGTATATAATTAAATATACCATATACATAGATCCCTATGATTCAAAACGACATCTACAAAATACTAAATACCCAATGATGATTGCAAGTGAAAGACAAACTTGGAATGAACTTGTACTATAAACATGTTTGGTTCTCTGATAGAAGAACACTGAACAGTATATAAGTAGCTAATCCAGTATTCTGCCAGTACCTATATCAAAACACAAATATATTCCAAGAGGAATATGCATCACTTTTGAAATAGAATGCAATGGTGTGATTAACTACATATTACTTACATTTTTTGCCGAGGACTTTTGAAAAATTAGTTTCAAAATCAGGGCAATCAGGTTTATCGAATGTATCTTTCTCTAGCTTCTCATTTAATATTTCAATCTTGTCCTGCACTAAAAATATAAACAACTTAAATGTTAATTAAATTACTGTTTTGCTACTTATTTGAACTTACAATTTTGATTTTCCTGGTAAAGTAAATCAAACTCTTTTTCAATTTGGGCAAACAGAGAATGTAATCGAGTTTTATAAGCCACCGATATAGAATCATTTTCAATATCACTCCTGAATCCAGTTGAAAAATCACTATCCATAATTGTGGCACTTTGGGGGCGATTTAGAGAACCCCTTTTGGTCTTTTGAATCTTACCGTATGGTGTATTTTGATTGACTGACATGCTGACGATAATAAACACTAAATTTCTGAAATAATAATTAATTATGTAAAAATATTCCCATATTTGCTAAAACTGGTTTTTAAGTAGAGAGATTACATACAGTTCTGTTCTGCTAGACTTATCTCTAATAATCTCTATACACATTAACGATTTTTCAATCAAGAAAACTTGGTCGATTATAAAAAGTATTAAAAGCAGTACAAATATTTTTAATTACCAATAAATCAATGGTCTAGGTACTAGGACTGGAGGTCAAGGCTCTTTGTTTTTGTTATTAAATAACTATTTGTCATGGAACGGGCTTTTATTTGATGTAAATAAATACTTCTCTGGTACACTCGTCTCTTAACCCTGGAACTGCACACTGGGGTCTAAAAAACCCCAGCGCATATTTCGGTTAATATAAGACGCGCATCATGCGCGTCTTATATTAACCGAAATCGCATGTGTGGGAATTTCGGCTCGTCAGCACATTGCAGTGTTGCCATTCGTAGCGACTTGTCGTGAAAATAGCGACTTTTTGATTACTTTGAGACGTAGCGGCGATTTTCAAAAACAAGCCTATTTGTAGCGACTTTTTCGAATTTTGAATTAGGTTAGGAAGTTTTGTTAATCATTATTTTACGATTTGGAATTATCGTATTTAGCTTGATATTCAAATTATAATTGAGGACCGGGAGCCACTGTCATGTCTGCTCTATCGGCTCGGATTAGATCGCATCAGTTGTAGTCCGGGACTTCCCCGAAATCGATCGGTCTGGTCAAAACCTTTTGTTTTTGTTCCATAATTTGTGTGTTCGTCTGCCTAATACTTATACCAACTGCTAATCAATCTTTAACTAATACATGATAATCAAAATACTACAATGATTGATTTTGTCTTTTGTCCAACGTTTTTCTAGGTAGTGACCATTAAATTAGTTTTCGATGTGTTGTGTGTTATGTTGTTAGTTTTAGTGAAAACACTATTTTGTTTTTTCCTAAATTTGTTTTAATTATATTTCCCTTTCAATTTTATGTAGCAAAATAAAAAAAATCCTATTCTGTAAAAAACACAACACATGTGCTTTATTTTCAGTATACTACGCCCCTGTCTGCGTCAGAAGAAAGTAGCGACAAAGTAGCGACTTTTCACACCAGATTGTAGCGATTTTTGGCTTTGCCACTCTGGCAACACTGGCACATTGTAAATTTAGTTTTTGGTCGATAGCGTTGGAAGAGGATTGTTTGCGCCGTATTATTCGCTTTGACATTTTGTGATTTCGAGCTATTTTGTTATTTGGGTACGTCAGACCCCAGTGTGTAGTTAACGAGTATTAAAATTTTATGCTAATTGGTTGGTATTTGCTAGTGTGGCATATTCCAACAACGAAAACCGTCGTGCATTGACTGAACAAGAGTTATTGATCGAAGGTACAAATCTATAGGCAAATGAGGAACAATCTGACAGACGAAGATATTTTGGGGGACTCGTCGCTGTGTCTAAAAATCAGTGAAATATTAGGGTTACTTATACCCCAAGATGATCCCGTTGGTGTTAACTTACTAAAACCAAACTTAGATGTTAAATTTAGCCACGTGGGGTAGATCGCAAAATAAGTTTCGCCTGTGCAGTGTGCCACAAACCTTAGTGTTTGGAACATAGAGAGCAACTTTGTTTCATCTGTGCAACTCAAAAATGAAGTACTTCGCTAAGAATAAAAAGACACTATTTTGTAAATGTATTGGTCTTTTACTTTAGTTTAAAGAGTTTTTTAGTTATATGTTTTCGTTTCCTCAGTTTTTTAAAAATATTTTTAATTTTTTTTTAGTACGTAAGAAAAATCGAGTATTTCATCAGGTTTTCGTGTCATCGAAAATTTGTGTACTTAAGTAAACGTAACTTTTGAACAAAGTTAAGTTTTTTTGTATTTCATGATCCAATAAATAAAAAAAAAACTAATATTTGCTTTCATCATTACTTTAAAACTAAAAAACACCGTGGGGTTTCCCAGACCCCAGAGTGCAGTATATGTAACAAAAAATAAGTGTGCCATTCCAGGGTTAAATACTCCCAAACCCAAACTCCCGAATTCAAACCAAATGAAATCGCCTAACCATAGATAAATATTTAGGGGGAACGCCTAACCACGGTACATGTACCGTGCGCCTAACCATTGTCTTTATAAACAAAGGCCTAACTAATCTAATCTATTCTAGCGCCAGAACCAGCGCTGTTTCCAATTACTTCACTTTTTGCATGGCCCTCCGCTCGCTTCGCTCGCTACGGGGGCTCAAACTCAAGCAGAGTAAACTAACCAAGTGCTAATACTGCTAATGCTAACCCAAAATCAAGAAAAAAACTGTTTAGAAACATAACAAAAACTAGTAAAACAAGCAACGGGGTTTGAACCCGGGCCGCCGAACTGAGACCTAAAGAGATTTTTCGTGTATTGGGCTTAGAGTATGGTAATTTATGATGAATTAACCTTTGTACGTCATATACCTATCCCCACCAACATAAAGGTATGATACACTGGAGATACTTCGGTTTTGTTGGCGAAAACGCTAGTTTTTGTCTGATACAAATGGCACGAATGACATGACCCAAGCAAAACACGAGTGTCACGCGACCACCGTCTATAGATATTCTAATAAGTCCGCTCACTCCAGCATGCCGTGGAAAACACTGCCGTTGACCTTGAACACACTCGGCCACTGTACAGTAAACGAATGGGTGCAGCTACGGTGTACGATCAATATGAACTGCCGCTCGATTATTTTTATACGGGGAGCGTTCTATTAGATATGAATATGATTACGTATTAATGTTTGGATTATTTATTTGTTATGAACAACTATTGACATTCTCTGTCTCATTTATAGCTCATTAATGATACTACTTTGTAATAGCAGCGAATAACAACTACGATAAGAAGATTCACTCTACGCGGCGGCACGTCAACGGTATGTCTCCTTCCCCGCGCGAAAACTAGCATGATACTGGCATGTGACCTTTGGACCCGGCGCACACTGGTCGAATTTCTAGGAAAGCTGGCCATAATAAGGTTTAACAGAAATAAGATATAAAAGTAATTAAGTATTACACGTTTAATATATCGTGTTTTAGACAAATAATTGTTGAATTTTTTGCTCATCATCTATATTTATATATAGGGAGTATCAATTATCACTGACGATAAAAATCATGTATAAAGATCATTTGTATGTTCCTAAATCGTTCTAAAAAAATGATTTTGAAAATTAAGGGCTCCTTCGTGGTAAAAAAGGGTTTTAAATTTTTAATTCGATGATCCAAATTTTGATTTTGCAACGGTTAATTCAGGAGTCTTACGAGCAAAATGAATGTTAAGCGGACGACAGAAACGCGTTGATGAGGGCCTGCAATTTTGCCATACATGTATTTCAGAGTTATCGCTATTTTTAAAAATTAATCTAATAGGGACGAAACTAGTAAAAAATATAGAAGCATCAGTGCAGTTGTTGTTCAAAAACACTTGATTATATACTATCCCAAGGTAATATCAAAGTCATATTTACAAATTAAAACTAAATTATAAATTGTTTTTCTGCTGATTCAGCCAAATTATTTATTACCTCTTTTTTATAATAACATCAGTCTTGCATCAGCAATAATGATTCTACCTAAATTTCAGCTTCAGTTTCACTTACTACAATATTATGGGATTAGGGGTGGGCGACAATAATCGATTATTAGATTCACTTTTAAGATATTACCGATTAATCGACTTATCAATTAATATTTCAGATAATATCGATAATCGATTATTTCGATTAATCGATTATTCAGTTATTTGCTAAAATATTAAGCGTTTAATCGATTATCCAATTTCTTGCCCACCCGTACCGATAAATTTACAACAGATATAGCTTTTATAATTCCAATTTAATAATGCGTTGCGTTAAGGGTAATTTAAATGACATTTGAAAATACTTTCAGTACAACATATGAAGCAAAAAAAAACAGAGAAACGTAAATGCTCAAACAAGACAGCAGCAGGGAAAACTGCTCACGTTACAAACTTAGCCAATAAGGGATCATTTCGACGCGCCATTTTCTGATAATCTGGCTTCAGTTGTTGCACAATTAGGTATAACACAACACATAACCTCAACGGAGTGTTCGCACGTTAGCAGTATAGTACATCAGTCTTTATCTTTTTATTATGTATTTGGGCAAAACTATATGATAAAAAGGATCACTCTCCGCGGCGGCATGTCAACGGTGTCTCTCTTTCCCCGCGCGAACACTAGCAGAATATCGGCAGGCCATGATACAAATAAAACAATCAGGCGACCTTTGACGCGGCGGCCATAGACTGCTCATCCTTTTCTTTTGTCAGATTAATTTTCACGCCTAAATTCTATAGTTGAGTCAATATTCGATATAAGATAATATCGCTATTTTTTAGTTGTTTTGTATTACAAAATAGGAATGAAATATACAGTAAAATATTGTGCGAAACCTTTAACCAATTTTAAAATCACCCGAAACGCCAAAATTTAATTGAATATTAAAAGATGGGGCAAATTCGAGCAACATTTTCTTCTTGATGTCTTTTGTCAGAATATTTGTATTCGGAAATATGGTGAAATCATTAACACAAAATCAAAATCTTTTCAATATTAGTTATTACATACCTTGAGTATTGTTATCAATAATAACTAATTAAAAACGTTAACAGATTTTTGAAACAGCCAGTTGAATACAAACTTTACCAAAATATTTATTTGGTGATAATAATAAAAAAAAACATAACGTAAGTTTGACATGGCGCTGCAAACAATTCAGAAGATATCAATTGTGTTTTTATAAAGCCAAATAGAGTATTAGAGTGCTATAAATAATTTCGTCATAAATTTGATTAGATATAACGCAAACGAAAATATAGTTTATGGCCAGCTTTTATTTAAATTCAACCTGTGTGCGGCGAAGTTCGCCGAACGTTACCAGGCAACGAAGACGATTCCTTTGTAGCGCTCTCTTGCCATTAAGTGGGCCTTCTTGTCATAGTTAATATTCGCTGGTAATAGTTACTTAGTATTATAATAAATAAGTAAATAATAAACGAAATATTATCTACGATATGGATAAAAATACCAGTAGGCACAACTTGTACTGTTTAATTACGAACACATGTTAC
Source organism: Pissodes strobi (assembly GCA_016904865.1). Taxonomy (NCBI): domain Eukaryota; kingdom Metazoa; phylum Arthropoda; class Insecta; order Coleoptera; family Curculionidae; genus Pissodes; species Pissodes strobi. The sequence continues at coordinate 3,173 of MU186584.1, read as the reverse complement.
AAAATATAACAGGAAAATAGCGACAATGGAATAATTTTAACCTGATATTTTCGGCTGTCGGTATCGATATTTTATTACATTTTGTTATAAATATGACAAATGCGTTGTCACAGTGGATGTCGTCTTTAAAAAAAAATTAAAATACCAACTAACCTGTGCCACACCCATAACTTAACCCAAGCATTAAAAGTGTTTTCCATCTAGGGTTTTTTTATTCATAATTAGTGGTTAAAACAGCGATCAAACTCACTTATACTCATATATAACTCAACTTATATACATAATTCGGGCGAAGGTAAATATTAGAAATCCACAAATTTTACGCTACTTTGATATTTTTTGGATTCATGAAAGTGATTTTTCAAAGCCATGCATGTAACGACACGTTTTGGAATTTTCGTCTCGCAAGAGAGATAAAGCATATGACTCTCTCTCTCCCTCTTTCTCTTTTATGGAATCGGTAAAGAATTAATAAATTTTTATGAGACGAAGTGAAACTAACCGAAAGTTGATTGGACGACTAACCCAAATCTATTAAAATTGATTATGACGCATTGGAACTGCTTCAAATGACTAAAACGAGTTGAGACTAAGTGAAACTAACCGAAAGCTGATTCGGCGACTCACCCAAACTAACCAAATCTTAGATTATAACATATCGGAACCGGTTCAAATGATTAAAATAAGTGAGATTAAGTGAAACTATCCGAAAGTTGATTCGACGACTAACCCAAACTAACCAAATCTATTAAAATTGCTTATAACGTATCGGAACCGACTCAAATGACTAAAATAAGTTGAGACTAAGTGAAACTAACCGAAAGTTCATTAGACGACTAACCAAAACTAACCATCTAACCAAATGTATTAAAATTGATTACATCGTATCGGAACCGGTTCAAATGCCTAAAATAAGTTGAGATTAAGTCAAACTAACCGGAAGTTGATTAGATGACTAACCCAAAATAACCAAATCTATTAAAATTGATTATAACGATCGGAACCGACACAAATGACTAGAATAAGTTGAGGCAAAGTGAAACTAACTGAAAGTTGATTCGGCGACTAACCCAAACTAACCAGATCTAATAAAATTGGTTAGAGCATATCGAAACCTGATCAAATGACTAAAATAAGTTGAGACAAAGTAACCGAATGTTGATTAGACGACTAACTAAATGTATTAAAATTGATTATAACGTATCGAAAGTTCAAATGTCTGTAGTAAGACGAGACTAAGTGAAACTAACTGAAAGTTGATTCGGCGACTAACCCCAAGTAACCAAATCTATTAAAATTGGTTATAGCGTATCGGAACCGCATTAAATGACTAAAATAAGTTGAGACTAACCCAAACTAACCAAATCCATTAAAATTGATTATAACGTATCGGAACCGACTCAAATGACTAAAATAAGTTGAGACCAAGTGAAATTAACCGAAAGTTGATTAGACAACTAACAAATCTATTCAAGTGGATTATAACGTATCGGAACCGACTCAAATGACTAAAATAAGTTGGGACTAAGTGAAACTAACTGAAATTTGATTAGACGACTAACCAAAACTAGCCAAATCCATTAAAATTGATTATAATGTACCGGAACCGGCTCAAAAAAGTAAAATAAGTTGAGACTCGCTAACGAAGTAGTCACTTCTATCACGTATACTGTGCTACTCGTGACTTTTTTTAATAAAAAATCATTAAAAACTGGTGTACAAATCTGCTGTAATTGTTACTACTTTTCTCTGCCGACTTTAAATGTATTGTTTTGTTTTTATTGAAATAGCGCAAACGGCGCATGAGAGGTTTGTAGACAAGGCTGTGTTGCCAGATTTATTCTTTAATTCTATATGGTTTTAAATTAAAATGGTACATTTCTCAGTTTGACAATTTTGTGTTAGTCAATAGTTGTGTTGTGCTGAATTTAAAATATATATCTATATAATATCTAATATTCCTGAAATTATTATTTTATATAACTTATTAAAGCGAGGCAAAGCGATAGTGATATTAAGCTGATAAGAATTGATATTATTCATTGCTCTATATAAAAGGTCGAAAAGGGGATTTGAGGAGCATGATTATTTCTCTTGCTGACTATAGGTATTTTATTTCCTTATATTCCTTGCGTTTGTATACAAGCGTCTAGCGTCTGCGGTATAACTATTTGCAATCATGCGCGCAGTTGCGTTTCGGGATCAGCTTTTGTGCTTGTGATACTACGGCCCGGGTTCGAGTCCCGTCAGTGACATGTTTTATTTTTATTTGTTTGGTTATATTTGTTAGTTGGGGTTAATTTAAGTTTAGTGTTAGGCAGGGTTGGTCAAGCGTGTAGCGCCCCCGTCTCAATGTGCTTGCTTGATTCATTAAAGTTAGTATCGATTATGTTTGCTTAATATGGGATACTGGCGCGCGCGTAGCGAGTAGCACAGGACACGTGATTGAAGTAAAAACTTCTCAAGTTTCAACTCATTTTATTTATATGAGCCGGTTTCGATACGTTTTTATAAGCAATTTTTATACATTTGTTTAGTTTTGGTTAATCGTCTAATCAACGTTCTGTTAGTTTCACTTAGTCAACTTATTTTAGTCTTTTGATCAGGTTCCGATATGCTATAACCAATTTTAATAGATTTGGATAGTATGGGTTAGTCGCCGAATCAACTTTCAGTTAGTTTCACTTTGTCTCGACTTATTTTAGCGAATTCTACTGGTTCCGCTAGGTTATAATCAAATTTAATAGATTTGGTGAGTGAAGGGCTGAGGTAAGCCCACTTTTTCACAATCGGCACAGAAGAATTTATTTACTATTTACTTGCCGATATTGTGACTTTCTTGAGGTTATAGTGCAAAAATTAAATAATAACAGCATATGTCGCGTTCGTCAGCCGTATATTGTTAATAACTGTTAGACTAAACAATTAAAATTCTCTCAGAAAACTGTGCAAAATATTAACTTAAATACATGAGTATAAATCGCCCGACAATTCTAAAAAAGCGACCGAAAGATGTCAAAAATAATAATTCTTGTTCGTTCCGCCGTTACCCAGGAAACAATTGCAGCGTCCTGGATACTCAGAACTGTAGCCTACTAAATTAATTTAAAATAGACTTTATGGCGGCATTTCTTTTCAGGGAAAGTATTATGATTATGTTTATGCAGTTTGCT
>MU186583.1:115827-127835 GCA_016904865.1 Pissodes strobi | reverse complement strand
ATTTTAATATCCGGGGAGGTGGGGGTATAATTCCCACCCCACTGATGGCCCCGTCACTCGTCATATTTTCGATCCGCGGCTCCGCTCCAGAGATCGGTAAAAAATGTTTTTCTCCAAAATCCCCCATTAAATTAGAGCCCCTTCCCCCATATGGTTAAAGATACCAGCTTTCATCCAGGATCGTCATTTTACCCCGGCTACATGTCCTAAAAATTTCAGCCCTCTAGCTATACTGGAACATGCTTAATTAAAGGAGCGTTTCACTTTGAAAAGCGTTTCAATTTGATAAGCGTTTCATTTTCTGACTTTACCCTCGCTTAAGAAGTCACTTCAATAATAAACCAAAGAAAACTGGCGTTAACGCAAAAATTTTGTCGTCGACGACTGTACTAAACAAATCTCGGACTAAACTAAACTGACAAGCACGTGGAGATGACAGTTGGCCGGTTTACCTCCCACTCCAAATTTTTGAGCGGGATTTATGTTGTCGCTTCTCTGCGGTTGTTATTCTCGGATACAATTTTCGCGGCCATTTCATGGTATTGTCTTATGACGTCAAAGAATGTCCACCACTCACTAGCCAGGAAGAAAGCAAATTGTAGTTGCTCGCGAAAATACCTTATCGTTAGGATAGTTCCAAAGATGCATTCCGTTTACTATTGGTCGAAGCAATTGGGCGGGGCTTGAGCCTTTGTTTACTATTTTAAAGGCCTTTTACACGGTCATATCAGTTCTCAGTTCAGTTTCAGTCTCAGTCGAACTGTCCAGTTTTCCTACGTGTAAAAAGATAAAAACTGAAAGGAAACACAAGCGGAGATAGAGAACTGACGGGATGGACAGACCTATTTTTGACTGATACTGAAACTGAACTGATATGATCGTGTAAAAGGCCTTTTAGAATGTCTAATATTTCACTTCACGCATGGCCCTCTGCTCACGCTATGCCCAAAATGAAGGAAAAAAACATTTTACAAACATAACCTCAAAAAAATAAAAATAAAAACGCCTTGCCACTGCCGAGAATTGAACCCGGGACGCCATATCACAAACATAGCATCTAACCACTGGACCATTAGGCCCGCTGAAAACAATCCACTTATTAGACATTCTAAATAGTAAACAAACGCTCTAAGTCCCGCCTAATTGTTTCGACCAATAGTAAACGGAATGCATCTTGGGAGCTAGCCGCTAATCTAGTTAGTAATTGATGCGGATGATGAACCAAGATTACGAAATTGGAGTTGTGTTGCAAGATTGGTTGGTTGCGTTGTACCAAAGACTATTAACCCATTTTTCGTATACTGTGCGTTGTACTCAATGGATACCATAACATGGCGGCTTGATACTGGACACCTGTCATATGAATGAAAAAGATAAAAGACTACATGCAGTAGGCAAAAATTTGTTGCTTAAAGGAATCTCTTAAGTCATACAAAAAAAATTACTGTAGTAACTTTCTAGCAACATAAATATAATGCCATTTAACAAACATTCAACAGGTTCTGGTAAACTTCACGACCCTCGGAATTTCGCAATTTTATTTTTTCCACTAGAAAGGGGGTGTCCTATAGAGTAGTTTAAGAGAAAAAAAATTGCGTATCCCCCATATTTGAGCCGAAAAAAAGCCCCCAAAGTTCGAGTTTTGAGGTTAATGCCGTAGAACAGCGAACTTCCTCTACTACTTTACTGCACTTTTCTTTGCTTTGTTGACTTTGTTTGAAAGCTTACCTTAAAAAGAACAGCTTAGAACACGAACATAAATTAAATTTGCTAATATATCAAAATAGTTTTAAAAATTGATGTCATACTAACAATAATCAACAATCAATCGAAGACGAGTAAAGCGGCCAATTTTAGCCCCTAGAATACGCTGATGCCAAACTTATTCTAGTTGCTTGACCCGTCTTGGGCTAAAGTTTCTTCTTTTAGCGGAAATCGGTTACAAAAAATATCGTTCTATAGGACGATTCTACACAAGAATACTAGCGCAAAAATAAAGTTTCTTTTCTTCGCAAATGTTTTGTTTTCCAGAAAATTAGATTTTTCTTTATATGATAATTTAACTAAAACCTGTATTTGGATAATTTTCCCATTATTTTTTAATCAAGTTATGTAAAAAATATTTGTTTATTTAGTATAGAGTAACCTCCCCAAATACAAATTCATAAAAAAAAATTCTGCGGAAATGCATCATTTTAATTTTTTCGATTCTAGAATAACTGAAATCAGTTACATGAAAACATGTTTCTGTTTTACATTCTAAATATTTTTCTAAACATAATACCATAACTTCTTGCGGAAATAAGTCATTTTCATTTTTTGAGTTAGTTTGGGTTAGCTTTGGTTAGTTTGGGTTAGTTTCGTCTCGTTTAAGCCACTACGCACTTGCGTGAAGAAAGGCTTGCGCAAGCCCTTCTTCACGCAAGCCTATGCGAAACAATTTCTGTTAGCTTAGGTTAGTTTGGGTTAGCTTTGGTTAGTTTGGGTTAGCTTTGGTTAGTTTGGGTGAGTTTCGTCTCGTTTAAGCCACTACGCACTTGCGTGAAGAAAGGTTTGCGCGAAGCGCAAGCCTTTCTTCACGCAAGCATATGCGAAACAATTTCGGTTAGCTTTGGTTAGTTTCGTCTCGTTTAAGCCACTACGCACTTGCGTGAAGAAAGGCTTGCGCAAGCCTTTCTTCACGCAAGCCTATGCGAAACAATTTCTGTTAGCTTAGGTTAGTTTGGGTTAGCTTAGGTTAGTTTGGGTTAGCTTTGGTTAGTTTGGGTTAGCTTTGGTTAGTTTGGGTGAGTTTCGTCTCGTTTAAGCCACTACGCACTTGCGTGAAGAAAGGTTTGCGCGAAGCGCAAGCCTTTCTTCACGCAAGCCTATGCGAATCAATTTCGGTTAGCTTGGGTTAGCTTTGGTTATTTTGGGTTAGCTTTGGTTAGTTTGGATTAGCTTTGGTTAGTTTGGGTTAGCTCTGGTTAGTTTGGGTTAGCTTTGGTTAGTTTGGGTTAGTTTCGTCTCGTTTAAGCCACTACGCACTCGCGTGAAGAAAGGATTGCGCGAAGCGCAAGCCTTTCTTCACGCAAGCCTAGGCCAAACAATTTCGGTTAGCTTGGGTTAGCTTTGTTAATTTGTTCGTTTCTTCTTAATAAAACCGTTTTTAAAAATATTAATAATTACCTACTTGGATAAGCTTCAAACTCAAGAGAATGGACACAACTTGGCAACACTGTAAGTACTGTTTAATATTAGTAGAGTTTTAGCACTGCAATGTTGCGGAAATGGCTTGCTTTTTGACAATTTTAACCTCAAAACTCGAACTTCGGGGGCTTTTTTTCGGCTCAAATATGGGGGATCCGCATTTTTTTTTCTCTTAAACTACTCTATAGGACTCCCCCTTTCTATTGAAAAAAAAATTTTGGGTCGTGAAGTTTACCAGACCCCATTCAACAAGTTAAGTATGATTTCCTACCTGTGAAATGTAATTCCAAGTTCTTCGTTGATATTGCCACTTTAACACCCATAAGAGGAACACACAAACATTTTTTTCTTCAAACGTCAGTAAATCCGTCATTACTCGACTGTGTAGGCGGCCGTGAAGTTTCGTTTTTCCTCCGCCGGAGCTTTACTTTTCACTTTTCCGCCGGCGGAGGTAAAAGTGTTGTCATAGCAACATAGATACAATACAAACAGACAACAAAATAAGCGTCAACAACTCAAGATTTATTAAACTACAATTTGTATTTATCACTCACTTTGTGACTGCATTTCTAAAGATCACTAATTTAGGAACAAATTGGTTATTATTTAATCGAACTTACTCAATAACTGCTTATCAATACGGAATTAAAACGCAATCGGAGACGCAATTTTAAAGAAATAATTATTGTTGACAGTGTCCACTGACAGCTTTATGTTACATTATATTCACCGACACCGGTCTAAGCAAGGCCACCTACGACCGTGGTCTAAGCCGCCTTGCGAACCCATTTATCTTTAATAATAATTAGATATTATTACTATTAAAAAGAGATGTTTTTGCATTAATTTGTCGACATTTGAAGAAAAAACAGCATATTTTATTTGGAGGAAAAGTTACTTTTCATGGCTTGCTCTCTATTACCAGCCTCACTCCGTTCGGCTGTTAAACACGAGCGCGCCATGAAAAGTATCACTTTTCCTCCATATAAAATAATATACTATTATCACGTGAAAACTAAACTTTTGTCATGTCATGCGTCATTTCCGTCTTCCGTTGTTTGACACAAAAAATAATAGGAAAGATCGATAGTATGGATTAACACCTTCTAAATAAGAGGACCTGATATCTAAATCTATGATGGCGTCGCGTGTAGGGAGCAGGCGCTGACAATGGAAAACGTATTAATTGAAATATAAACTAATTTTCTTTTAACTTTTTGACTTCAAAAAATACATACCTAAATTATTTTTAATAGTCAATTATAAGTCATTTACCAAAATATCAACAAAAAATCGTTTGGGAGCCATACCCATCACAGAAAGGAACACAATAATTATTATAGTAAGTAGTTTAACAATTATAATATTCTATAATGTAAAAAATCTGGACTATATTGCTATTAATTTATAAATATACAGTGGTTTGTTTAAAATATATCTCGAAGTGTATAAACTAAAACACGGTTACCTACATATTTTCTTAAACAACACACAAATTGCCTTCAAGGGCGTCGAAAGGGGGGAGGGGGCAGTTGCCTCAGAAAATATCTATTATATTAACTTTAAACATTTCTTTTCATTTGTTTTTAGTGTCAAAATTTCGGATTGCCCCTCCCCCCATCCTAGCTCACAGGCTAGCGACACCCTTCGTTTCATTTTTAAAGACTGACCAACAGAAACTTAGATACCTTTTTAACTTTAATAAATTCCCTAAACAATATAATTCAATTTACCATGGAAAAAGAATCTAACAACATTTTAAACTTTTTGAACATAAAGATTATAAAGACAAGAGATTCGCTTAATTTTCATATATGTAGGAAACCAACAACAACAGATGCAATAATTCACAAAGACTAACCAATCTTGGCAAGTAAAATTTTCTGCTTTTCATAGGCTCATCCATTTCAGCTTTCCCCTAGACTCGACGAGTTTCCAAAAAAAAGTATCCATTACCAAACAGATTGCAATTAATAACGGTTATAAGATCGCTTTTATTGACAAATTAATCAAGAAAAAACAGAAGAACATTTTAACTAAACAATTTTATAACCCTACATTAAAATTAGAAAAGGAACCGTTTAAATTTAACAATTATATTCCGAAAATTACGGATAAAGTTTCAAAAAAATTAAATAAATTTGGCTGTAAAACAATTCAGGTTAATAAGAATAATCTAGGGAGAAGACTAATAAACAATAAAGACAAAATTGACAAACAATCTAAATCTGGTGTTTACAAAATAAATTGTGTGAACTGTGAAGCTGTATACGTAGGACAAACTGGTCGAAACTTAAATATTAGGATTAAAGAACACAAAAAATCGATTTTACTTAATATTAAAAACTCTGGCTTAGCAAAACATTGTATAGAAAATAACCATTTTATAAATACGAATAATGTCAAACTTTTACACACCGAAACAAAAAGCAAATGGCTGAACCTTTTGGAGTACCTAGAAATCCAAGTCACAAAAAACAGACGTTTTAAATACGAACGACCAAATGACCTGCTCTTTAAACACCTGCATAATTGACAGTGTAATAAAAACAAAATACCGTCAGGCGGGTAGTAGTAGGGTATAACAATTTAGATTTCAGTATACAACTACTCTTGATAAAGGCCATCAAGCCGAAACATACGTAGAGAAAAATATCTCATTAAATTATTTTGAAACATCTAAAAGCATCAGTGTACCAATTATCCCTAGTATTATTGTTCAACGATGTTTCACAAGGATCCTACCGCAGAAACTATTCATTGTATATGCGAATAATTAGGAAGTACAATGTAGTAGGATTAAGAGTCTATTTTCACGACCACAGGACAATGTCTTTGCCATTAACCCAATAAATTAGCTGCTTTGTATAAATTGTTCACTGCAAGTGCACACATTTCACAATTTTATATTAAAAACTCGAAATATATTCTTTACAGTAATTCGGTCCCAAAGGGGGTGGCCATATTGGCTACTACTTTTCTTAGTTTCAGGGCCTTCTTATCTAGAAAGTGTTATATGGATGGGTGATTGCTCCATAAATAAGTTTCATTTGGCTTTGCTCAACCTGCTCGGAAAATCAAAGAAATCAGCTAGGAGCAGAACACGAAATGCCATAACTACCCTCCAAGCAGATATCTCCTGCTCGGACGACTTCCTAGCTTGCTACCCCAAATGAACGCGCTTTTTGTTAAGGATAGGATATTTTATATATAGAGACATTTTTCTCAAAATTGACCACGATGCCTTTCGGCCTTTCAAAATTTAAAAAGTGGGGTCATATTATTATTTTATATTCCGCGGTTTTTGTTGATTATCTGTCATCTTTCTGCTTTTGCTCTAACTGCTTCACCTTAAGCATAGAAAAATAAAGACTAGGTGCAAGTAGAGCATGATCTAACTGATCTCGAGCACATTGCTCCATCCCAAGCGAACAAAAAAATATCAGCTGCTCCAGCCAAATGAACATCGATCACCTGCCCCAACCCGCTTAGAGTAGTGAGAGCAGACCAAATTTTGTCTAAGCTTATTCCATAGAAAACTAGTACGTTTACTAACTACGGGACTAGACATCATTGCATGAGTTGACAAAAAATAAACAAATAAGTTGAAAAAAATTTAAAAATTGTAAAATATTTTAAGTGATAGCGAATAAGACTGAGGTATCTACGCATGTAACGCTCAAATCTGTTTACGCTCGGCATTTTAACGCTCATTTGGGTAAAGTCGGCTCGAGTCAACTTCAGCTAAGCGAGTAACTAATAGTCTTAATTCAATTGAATATTCATCTACCTAATGGCGAACTTATAAGTATAATAATCTATTCTTACAATTATGTAATTTACTCAAACAACGGTATTTCCTATTCACTTTTGAGGCACGTATTTCCATCGGTGGCTCACCTCAGACGGTAAACCGCTAGCTTAGCTTGCGAGTGGTGTCGGGATTGATGCCCGGCGCATCCAAGAAACTTATTTTTTTTTTAATTTTTAATATCGCTTTGTTAAAGTTTTCACTTCTGTCGAATGGCCATACCTACCATCTCCATTGTAATCAAATAATCATTCACATAACAAATTTACTAAATAGAAAGTACCATGTATTCCTCCATGCCACTTCTCAAGTGATTTTACAACTATGTATTTAAAATTTCTAGATATTACTTTGGTGGAGAGACGGCCACCGAGGAATTGTTTTTAAATCCAGCCACTTTTAATTATTTCGAAAGCCGTGCCAAAATTGTAACCGATATTGTTGGATCAGCTAATAAAGTGTGGTTAGGTAAGTGTAATAAACACAATGAAATGTAAAGGTGCGTATCTACCAAGCGCGCAAAACGTTTGCGATTGTTTGCAAACTCAATGTTTGTTTGGTGGAGACGTGTAACACGCGTATTAGCAAACGTTTGCAATCATTTGGTCGTGTTCCGAGGGATGTCGGTACATCAAAGGGATTTGTTGTTTGTGTGTGCGCTTTGCTTTTTCAGTGGAGACGTTGCCACGAACAGCGCCTTATTTAGACTTACGTCTGGAGACTATCCCATAACTCTCAGCACCATGCCTAAATTCACTTTTTACAGGCCCTCCGCTCGCTACGGGGGCTCAAGAAAAGGAAACTAACCAGGTGCTAACCCAAACTAACCCAAGACATACTCAAAATCAAGAAAAAAAAACTGTTTAGAAATATAACCTTAAAAAAAATAAAAAGAAACCGATGGGGTTTGAACTCGCGTTGCCGAAGTGAAGGCTAACGATGCAAACCTCTAGAGTCCATCAGATGCATACAAACGATTTGTTACATCACGAAGTACATGAAAACAGCTGACTGCTGAGAGTTATGGGATAGTCGCCAGACATAACTCTTATTTAGTCAGAGAGAGAACCAACGTTCAGAACTTATTAAAATTTTTCTTTTCGCATAATGGAATGGGACAATGAGGAATGTTTCCAATTAATTGAATTATTGTAAAGGGCAAACTAAATTCTCTGCTCTCCTCTTTCAAAAGGGAAAGGGATTTTTGGGGTGCTTGAGAGTTCGGGTAACTTTGGCAGGGGTGGGTTGGCCGTTGGGGGTAAATTTATTATTAACATTTTTGAAGTGAAACTTCTTTAGCAAGGGTAAAGTCAGAAAAAATGCTTATCAAAGTGAAACGCCCCTTTAATTAAGCATGTACCAGTATAGCTAGAGGGTTGAAATTTTCAGGACATGTAGCCGGGGTAAAATGAGGATCCTGATGGACGATAACTGGACTCCGGAACCCCTTCCGTACGGCCAGGAGAGAGGGGAGAAGACACAACTAAAATAATTAATTTTGGGAGAACGGGAAGAGCTACAGGGTTGAAATTTTTATGGTAGTTGCGTTTCATGGGGGGATACTTTTGATCATATGGGGGGGGGCTCTAATTTAAGGGGGGATTTTGGGAAAAAAACCGTTTTTTGCCGATACCTCTGCAACGGAGCCTCGGATCGAAAATCTGACAAGCGATGCCCCCGTCACGGGGTCATCAGTGAGGGGAGGGAATTATACCCCCACCCCCCGGATACCCAAAAATGTTCGAAAAAACGGGAAAATATTGAAAAAAACGTCAAAATTTGTTTGGAAAGTTAATAAAATTGTATGTAAAGTTGTGGGTATAGGACTTATGACAAAAATTTCCTTATTCGAAAGTTGCCGACGTTTTGACCATTTATTGCGGTCTTTTTCAAGGCTTTTTCTTCAGCAGAAGTTTTCTATGGTCATTAAACATTTTGACGTTCTTATCCAAAAAACATAATATGGGAAATATAACTATGTGCACAATTACAACATTAAAAACCATCAAAAACAAATTAAAAAATAAACGGATACTATTTATTTTCTGTCGGATCGATGACCGTTTGCAAAGGTACAGTTGTTTGCGAATAATTGGCCGGTGGAGACGAATGCCAACAATAGAACTGCAAACGTTTGCTCGCAATGATTTTTTGCGCTGTCGTAATATTGACTTCATTGAACAAACTTCTTGATTAAGACTAACTAAAGTATTCTCATTTCCTAATACAGTTACCACAATCAAAAAAAGTTTACCACTTTTATGCGAAAATAACTAAATATTACATGGTGCAGTCGGTAGGATACGCATATTCGTCTATCATCATATAATGATCTTACCTCGGACCTTACTGAAGAAAAGTTCAAAATTTTATCATAGACAATTATTTTTCATTCAATCTCGCTAATTTATAGTAGCGGTGATGCCGTTTACATACCATCTATGCCATATCAACCACTGATTATAATACGAAACTGATAAACAGGGAATTAGATCATAAGCAATTTGACGCACTCCTATTTCAAATGCGTGGATGTTGTAAGAGATTTGAACAGACCCAAGAAGTGAAGGCTTAAGGCTTCTATGTTTGACAATTTATATAGGGCATCGTTTTAGGAAGGTATCGCTAAAAGGTCCAAACTAATTTAGTTATCTTTTAGGCGAAACTTCTTCGGCATCCCATTCAGGTGCGCCAAACATGACCGATAGGATTCTGGCTTCTTTCCTTTGGTTGGATAAACTAGGACTGGGTGCTCAATTGGGAATGGAAGTAATAGTGAGACAGACTATTTGGGGCTACTACTATCCGCTATTGGATGTCAACTACAACCCTAATCCTGTAAGACATATTGTCTCTTAAATTTGTGTTATAATAATGCTCCTTCTTTAACATAGAGAAATTCAATTCAATAGGATACAGATTATCATCAAATCCGATCAAGTCAAGAAACGCTTTATTGTCTTAAAAACTGTTGTTTTGTTGACAAAGCTTGTCCTAGTAATAACCGAGGTAATAATCCTAATATACCAATAATGTTACATACAACAAACGGTCGCCGGTCGCCAAAATACTACAAGGAAAAAATATATAAAAAGAGACAAAGAAAAAAGCAAAACGGCATAAGAAGGACAAACAATTTACGTTACACTTATTTCTTAACACGACAAAATCATTTGCTTTGTAAGGACAAAAATGGCGCTTACATTTCGTTAGATAAAGTTTGTATCAAAAAATTCCTCCCAAGATATAGAAAGGATTTACAACTAAATTCTTTCAATTTGTTTTTTAAACGTTATCATATTTACCTTTACGCAGATGTAGCGGAGCATGATTAAAAATAGCTTATTTGCTGTTAAATATCACAGATTTTTTAAGTGAATACTTCTTTGGCCGCATGAGAGTGATTTTTCAAGGCCGAGGGACGATACGCTGTGAAATTTTCGTCTCGCAAGAGAGATAAAGTTATGACTATCTATCTCTCATATGGAATCGGTATTATGTACCTATTAACATCATAATTCAAAAGTTCAATGTACTTACTCTAAAACATATATGAAATCTCTCCAGAAACCTTACAAATCAATCAAAATCACTTAAAAGCTCGCACATAATTTTCATTTCATTTTCGGCGTCCCTACAAAAAAAACAAAATTAGGAGAAAGTCGAATTTGAATGTCGGATCTTTACAGTTTAATTTGTTTATGGACGTAACAACATGCTAAAAAGAGAAATCAATATGACGGACCTATTCGCGGAACGAACCGACTTAATTAATTTAAAAGAAAGCATATTAGTACATAGTCGCGGATGCTGTGACTTTATCGCTACATTCCATTCGTGCGCGCGCACCTGCGCGTCATGTCTTCGTGATGCAACCAATCGTTTGTATGTGCCCTGGTGGTCTAGGGGTTTGCACGACTAGCCTTCACTTCGGCGACTCGAGTTCAAACCCCATCGCTGTTTTAAACTTTTTTTTAAGGTTATATTTCTAAACTGTTTTTTTCTTGTTTTTGGGTATGTCTTGGGTTAGATTGGGTTAGCACCTGGTTAGTTTCCTTTTCTTGAGCCCCCGTAGCGAGCGGTAGCGAGCGGAGGGCCATTCGAAAGGTGAAATATGGCATGGAATGTAGCGATACTGTCACAGCATCCGCGAGTTTAGTACATAGGCACTTTTTCGGGGTGTCGATGTCGTTTCGGTCGAGTAGGTCGTAGGTCAAAAGCGGCGGCGGCGCCTTAACACTTTCGCTGCTGAGAGTTTCAGCTGTGGTATTACCTGTGTGCTAAACTTTTTTTTCTCTCAATTTGCTTGTATAAACTCTCTATATACATAAATATACTATTTTAACTAATATATACTGGGTGTTAGAGAATTTTCAACACCTGACACGGATCCGTGTCATGCGCATATAGCAACAATTTTTGTGTCATATGCTGACCGACTTGGATTCGTGTCGGGAGTTTTTTTATTTTGAAAACGTATAAAACGAATAAAAACTAAATTAACATAAATTTTAACATTTAGTATACAGATCATATCAAAATACGTAAAAACATACTAAATTTGGCAAATATACATAACATGTTAAAATGTAAAATAGTCAGTCTGGAATGCTCCGATAATTTAAACGATAAAATATGGGCACCCTTTTAGTTCTTCATTAGTCAATTTCTTCGAATTTTTGCAAGTAAATATCGTTATTTTAGCTTCCTAGAGCCTTGCCATATTATCCGCCATTTTGTCTTAAAATCAGCAGCAACAAAAACCTGACCCGAAAACGGCACGTAAAACAAGAATTCCCTATGCTTTAGCTATATGCTCTCAACCGTATGTTTACCTCCACCTGCTGCTCGTGGCGTTCTTAGAGCTTAATTTTTATATTACGCGCGACACGGATCCGGGTCGCGCGCACATAGCAACATGTACGTGGTGACACGGATCCGTGTCATCAGCAGTCAAAGTGTTAATTAGTACGTTTACATAGCTTATGACAACCTGAGTCGAACACGA